>MDKI01086673.1:0-71538 GCA_005239505.1 Nicotiana paniculata | reverse complement strand
ATTTCTTTCAAAAATTGATTTCTAAGGCTTGGGACCTCGGAATTCATTTCCGAGCATACGCCCCGGTCCCATATTTTACTGCGGATCTCCCGGGATCGTCAAAATACAAATCCGAGTCTGTTTACTCAAAATGTTGACTCAAGTCAACTAAAACCAAATTTTTAATTCTAAAAATTATTATTTCTTATATTTTTACATAAAAGCTTTCCGGTTTCACGCCCGGACTGTGCACGAAAATTGAGGTAGTTAAAATTATTTTTTTTATGGCCAATAAGTCTAAAACGGAGTCTAAATTTATAAAATGACCCCTTGGGTCATCACACTACAAAACTTCTATTACCAAGTGAATGAATATAAGAAAGACTTGCGAACTTCAGATCTAGAGCTGAAGTTGTTGTCTTGTAACTGGGGAACTTCAACATACGGGGCTGAAGTTCTCCAGTTATAAAAACAAAAACTTCAGCATACGGGGCTGAAGTTACACTAGGGAACTTCAGCTCTAGAGCTGAAGTTTTTTCTTTGTAACTGGGAACTTCAACATACGGGGCTGAAGTTCCCCAGTTATAAAGATAAAAACTTCAGCATAATGGGCTGAATTTTCCCAGTTTACAAAGACAAAACTTCAGCTCTAGAGCTGAAGTTTTGTCTTTGTAATTGTCTTTATAACTTGGGAACTTCAGCACTAAAGCTGAAGCTTGTAATTGGAAAACTTCAGCTCTAGAGCTGAAGTTTTATCTTTGTAACTGGGGAACTTCAGCCCCGTATGTTGAAGTTCCCAGTTACAAAGAAAAAACTTCAGCTCTAGAGCTGAAGTTTTATCTTTGTAACTGGGGAACTTCAGCCCCGTATGCTGAAGTTTTGTCTTTATAACTGGCGAGCTTTAGCTTAACTGGTGAACTTCAGCTCAGCAAGGGGAAGGGAGCTGAAGTTATTTAAAAAGTGGGTACAAGTTAAAAGTTTTAAAAAAAACGGGTATAGATTAAATGGGGGCGACCAAATAGAGTATCCCGCACAATTTTTACAGATTCCTCGGTCTTGTACAAACATGTAAAATAAGATTAGTTTGATGTGTTGGTGATAAGCAGTCCAAAACCATTAAGTCCGCAAATCTGTAAAGAATTGCACCCATGGGTGATTTACAATTATAACCTTAAATTATATAAATATTTAAGAGGATTAAACTCGATCAATGAACCCTGAGGGGTAGCTCAACTGGTTAAGGCCTGAGGACAAAGCCCTTCAGGTCGCCAGTTCGAGCCCCAGCAGCGCCACTGGAGGCATTACAAACCGGCCGCGTCTTCAGGGCCCCGTGGAACTAACGGTGTGCACCCGCCTTGAAACAGCGGGACCCGGTGGGTATAGCTAGTCGGGTTCGCAAAGCGATGCTCGGTAACCACGGAAAAAAGAAAACTCGATCAATGTTACAAGAATATTTTAGTCATCCAACATTTAACATAAAATATTTGTGCTTTTATAATAACTAGTCTCTATATACGTGCCTGCAGTCAATTAATTACATAAAGGAGCAAGAAAATAAACTTAAGGAAAATTATACTCGAGAAATAAGTTTATTTGAAGATATGATTTTTTTTAAAATAAGTTTGAAGTATCTTCGGTCCATTATTATTTTTTTAAATAATTATTTTCTACTATATATTTCAAATTTTAAATAAATTTTTTGAACCAAAAGAAGCAGCTTTTGAAGTTATGCTCGTAGGTCATTTAAATGATTCACCTCAATTTATACAATAAAAATCGAATAATTACATATACATATTATAACCTCTAGAGTTTTCATAGAGCAATTTAAATACAATAAGATTAAGATAAAATCAATCGTAATAAATAACATCACATTATCAATAAAACGCAAAAACATTAGAAGACAATAGAAAAAAAAAATACTTTATGTATAAAAGCCTATCAATATTTTTGCATCAATTCAAAGGAATAAAAAATTAAACACAAAACTTACACTTCATAGACAAATTAAAAAGCTATACTTTTGTCATATTAATATGTTTATTTGTTGTCTTTTGACAAATAATTATCTCTTTTAGAACTCCATACGTAAAACTTACACAAAGCAACATACATTCATAGGAATATATATATATGGAGAGAAAGAGTTATGTAAGTTTAAAGTTATATACAGTCAAAAATAAAATAAGTAATTCAGAACAAAAACCAACCCAACATTCATTCAATAAAGAAGGAAGTACTTACAAGTAAAAACATTATCAAAGGTGCTTATTTAAACAACTCTTGGTCCTTATCATGGCACCTATAATTGTTTCTTCCTCAAATCTAGGTCCTTTTTTTCCTTCTGAATTTCTTATTTACTTTTAAATACAACAAATCTGTTTTTCTTACTATTTCAAACGGCAGGGATGTACTCAAAACTAAACCAAATCAATTATATCGATTTGGATAAGTTCGGATTTGTTGAGTTTGTCGGATTTTTTTTTTACATGGATATTATTTCTACCTTACTTTGTTAAAGTTATAGATAAGTTTTGGTTAGTGAATATATGTTTAGTAAATATTGAAAAAATTGACAAACATATGATTTATTAAAATATTCTAATGGAAAAATATTTATAGTAATATATGATAGTTATTTTCTTAGTCGTCTAATAATAATTTTCGTTAATGTGCGCTTTCTAGGTTAACACATAAGAGGATCTCAAATATTTCAATATTTTTTAAAGAAATTCAATATAAAGTCTTAAAAATATATATAAAAATTATATATTTTTGGTTCGGATTTTTTTACTCAATACCAAACCAAGTCAAACCAAACTTAGTCAGGTTTTTTAATTAGTTTGGTTTGGTTTTTCGGTTTGGTGCGATTTTCCGGTTCGATTTAACACTCCTATCAAATTGCATTCGATGTCGATTTCTATGTCTTTTTTTTTTTTTGGTAGGAAAGATAATTGCATTAATTGAAATTAACGTAGCTACAGAGAGGGTGATGCCATAGCATCTAAGGTGATTGTTTGTTGTTGTGCCATATTACATACAGATTGTGTAGGGATTAAAGCGGGGGTTATAGTAGTAATAGATGCTGTGTAACCATCCAAAAATAGCACATACAGAGTACACGGGTGATTGTTGATGGTTGCATTCTCCCCCAAAGTATTCTGCTCCAGTTGGTTACCTGTGCATGCTACTTTTCTCCTTCTAGCTTCTCGGATCCTTCCTCAAAATGCTATGTCTTTCTTGAATAGACTCGAGCACTATGATTTAACCAGGAACATGATTTTTTACCATTACGCTCCTCTAGACCTATGAATCATGTAGTCGCCATCTTTTTCATGCTAACCCCATAATTAATAGGGTACTTTGATTTTCTTTAGCTATGATAGGAGTACTAAATAAGATTTCTATTCATAAGAATAGAGGTAAGAGTTGTTAAAATAGCTGTCGTACTTGTAGAGTCGGTATGCTTTTAGAATTTCCAATTATAGGTCGGACATGATATCCCAAATAGCTAAATTATTGGAATTCGATAAGGTTAGAAATCCATCTAATTAATTTATTAGATAAAGTAGCGTTTTTAATGCTGTGCTTTTATAATAATAAGAAATCTTGTACATCAAAATGCTAATTTTTTAACCCAGTTATGTAGAACATAAATAAAAGTATACAAAAAATTATCACATAATTATTAGTATTAAACTGTAATAGTCGACGAAAGAAAAGTGGAGAAATTAGAGTGGAAACAGTTGCAACTTGAATTGGGAACGATTTCAAATACATAGGGGATTGACCAAAAGTCAAGTAGGCAGAAGTTTAGTTGAATTAAGAGCTCGAAATATTTGGTGAAATTAGATTTACCATTCTATCCAATATGGATTATCTCTTAGAATGAATTTAGCCTTGTAAGGGCATAATAGTTGATCAATATTTTGAGGATATTTTTGTTGTTCAACATTTCGCGTGAAAAAATCGTGTTTTTATAATAACTAGTTTTCTCTATTCTTTTGTATTAAATATAAAATGCGTATAAAAAATAATAAACTAGCAATTGCATAAATATTATAAAGTTTAGACTTAATCAAGGACAAAATGGAACTAAATATTTTGAAATCACAAAGTCATACGTTAAAGTTGTAAAATCAGTCAAAGTATGCAACACCATTTAAAACTTTTTATGATGCAATACTTGAGCTAGGCGTAATGATTTGTGTACGTAAAAGTAATACTTCAAGATTAAGATACAATTTGTGACGAAGAAAACGGAGATGAAAAGTCATTTCAGTTATCCCTATTTCCCATGGCATTGCCTTTTTTGTTGTGTCGCATGGTATCCTATATAGATAATTATTATAAAGAAATAAATCTTAAAGGCATAAATATTTTAAAATATTTGTTTGATTATTCAAAAAGATATCAAATTATACAAAAAAGTTACAGAAGTATACTTATTGCCTGAAATATATAGTGCATTAAAATCTTTAGTCTTGCAGAAAGCACGCAAGAGTCTTCATGTGTCTCATCCACAAGCATACTTGTTCATGGCTGAGATGGTACAATGTTTTCCAACCGATCATCATCACTCATGTACCTACATAATTGTGTAAATTATATTTCCAAAAGAAAAAAGATAAAAAAATACTCTGTACAATTAGAAACAAAAATATATTGTTGACCCTTCAAAACCAAAATATAATATAATTAGATAAATAAGTAAAAAGATAGTCATTCCCAGAGTATAAAAGAATATATGGTGTATATACACCACCCATTAACAATTACAGTACACTATTTTACCAAACAACTTTACTTGATCAATTCTACCGATCTTCTATGCCTAAACAATAAACATAGGTAAGTAGTATCATGTATACATACCATCATGTTTAAAATGCAAAAAGATCATAAAGTTTGCAATACTTAATTATATGCCTACACGGTAGACTGTTGATTCAAAATTTTAGCTACATAGATAAACAATCTTTCACTAATCTCCTTTGATACGCTTATTTCCCAATACCTCGTCTGTTGAATTTCAAAACCTAATTTGGAGACCTGGTGTTATGAAGTATTAATCACCATCATACGTCACAGGAATCCTTTTATAGTTAATTTATGAATCCTTGTTGGAATCGGGAAGCTTTTTGTCTTACTTTTATTTTCTTTGAATATAACTCGAATCTTAAAAGATTAAGATTTTATTTCAATTTGTAGTTGAATTTAAAGTACTATGTATAAAGGAAAATTCCAGAATATTACCATCATATCCAGCACGAAATTGTTTCTTAGAAAAAATAAAATAGTTTAGAAGGGTATAAAAGTACGTCAATGTTTCAGGGATATTTCTATCGTTCAATGCTTAGCGCTCTAATATTCGTGCTAGCGCTATGATATTCGTGCTTTTATAACAATATAGATAGATATAGTTAGATAGATAAATATGGGTCTTTAAAATCAATTAAAATTTAATTATTAATAAATCTTTCCTTATTTGAACTATATAGAAAGTACTAACATTTAGGATTTATAATTAATTAATATTTTACCTTTTATATATATATATTTACTTGAAATAGGTAACACAACTATAATCACTCCATGTTACTACCATGAGCGAATTAAGCAAATACTGAAGGTTAAAAGGTAAACAGGTTGATTGACGTACCGATCTTTTTAGAGGTAATCTCCTCCTCTTTTTGTATCATATTCTACAAAATTGGATCTAGCAGCCAAAAGAAAGCTATTGAAATATTAATAAATTAATAAAAACTGTAATAATCCCTTTTATGATCATATATAGCCTGTAACCTCCTCCTCAAGTTTCCTATCATGTCACTTAATTATGTCATACTCCAAGTTAGTATAATTTGTTTTGCCAATTCTTTGAACACTTTGGAACCGACTGCTTTAGCGTTGAATATGATACTGATATTGTGGACATTTGATTGGCATTTGTATTTTGGTTTGGGAAACACAGATCAATTATAAACTATTTTTCTTAGTTATGCTTATTATTCAATTGTTGTAGTATTTTTATCTCTTCAACATATTGTTCAGATATATAGGATTGGGGACGTTGATGAAGATACTGAAGAGGAGGGTACAGAAGACGTTGAAAAATCAACAAAACCATTTTGCCAGACCAGCACTCATATGGTTTTTCTTTCCCTCATTGAGCTGCAAGAAAATTGCAATTTCTTTCCTTAGTAAACCAAAAGCTAATAATCATCGATGCACTTCAATGAATTTAACTATTGAACTTTCCTTAAAAATTTATTCAGACAACATTTATCTATCAAATCAAAACTACAAAGAACGAATTGCAATTTATTCAGCTACAAAGAAGACGTCTAAGTTAACTTTATTTTATTTAGAATGGGTTTTCAGTTTTATTTCTTTTAGAAAAATCCTTAATTCTTTAAGGCTACATGTTTTTACTGAAATTAAAATGAAAGCATGATAACTTGTGAAATTAAAGTAACTAAATAATTAAATTTGGAGCATATTTTAGTTTGAATATATTGGCATTTGGCAGGGATGATTGAGAACTTTCATGGGCCATAGTATCTTCTTTTATTGAGTTAACAAATATGATTAATATTCAACATTTTCAAGAACTTTCTTTTCTTTTAACTTTTATTTTATAACTTATGCACACAGTTTACTATAATATTTATTTTTAAAATTTTGTACTTATTGAGATAGGGTACACGCGCAACGCGCATATCCTAAGACTAGTATAGATATAAATACAATCAGACTTGTCTATAACAATATCCATATATAACAACATTTCACTATAAAAGCCAAGCTTTTTTCGGAACCAATTTTCATGTTATGTTATAATATATGTTCACTATAACACCACCTCGCTATAACAACCAAAAATCTCCGGAACAAAAGACCCCATTATAAAGAGGTTTGATCGTAGATAGATAAATATAGATCGGTAGATATAGATAGATAAATATAAATAGATAGATAGGTAGATATAGATAGACATATATAAACAGATAGATATATAGAATATAGATATAAATAGATACTTTCTCCGTTCTAATTTACGTGAACCTGTTTGATTGAGCATGTAGTTTAAGAAAAAATAAAAACTTTTGGAATTTGTGGTCCTAAACAAGTTAAAAAGGGAACCAAAGTATTTGTGTGGTTATAAAAGCTTCTCACTAAAGGTAGAATTGTAAGTTTAAGTTAAACTATTGCCAAATTAAAAATGGATCATTTTTTTTTAACGGACAAAAAATAAATAAGCATAAACTGGAACAGAGGGTTAGATGGTAACAACAATAGTGCAGAGGAAAGGCACAAAGGCATTTTTAAGCCTATAATATTAGTCGCCAAATAGATAATGCAGTTTTCAATTAAAAAAGCCACATTATTGGATACAAAATATGTATTGAGTAAAATTGATTGTTCATCTTAGTAGGTTCAAACAAAATACAATTGTTTTATTTCGGCAACAAATCACTACAACAGTCCACCACATTGATAAATCTTTTATATGTTATTATTTCATTTATAATTATTTACGTAAAGTTTTCTTTTAATAATATTAATATTATTTTATAAAACTATTTAACCAATGACTCGACTTGCCGAAAATAAGTATATATAAAGAGATAGAACAAAATATAATTAAAATATGTACGAAGTTTTTCAAAAAACTTGTCCTGAATACCTTGGTTTACACGTGCGAACGAGAGGCTAGGGTTTGCCATACACACACTATATATAACATTATAATATGAGCGGAGAGAAAGAAAAAGACTTAGGGTTTTGTGGTTAGAGGAGCAGGTCTTAGGGTTTTGTGGTTAGAGGAGCAGGTCTTAGGGTTTTGTGGTTAGAGCTCTTAGGGTTTTTTGGTTAGAGGGATTAGGTACAAAAATGAGGGATTGGAACTATGTGGTTACGGTTCACAAGCCAACGAAGGTTACACATTCCTGTGTTGGAAATTTCACTTCTCCTACACAGCTCAATCTTATCATTGCGTATGCGCTAACTTTTATTTGGACTTGAATTGTTTTCTCCCTTTTCCCCCTTTTGTTTTATTAGTTACTTGTGTTTAGTAATTGGGTCGGTGTTACCAAAGTAGCAGTAACTTTGCAATTTTGAAATATAATGATTTCATTTCTTAGTGTTTTGGGTCCTCCGAATCCATTTCTACAATCTAATGTTAGTATGCTCCTTGAGAGTTTTTTATTGGTTATTCTTTTCTTTAGCTATTCATTTTTGTTTGAAAATTGTACTAATGTTAACCCTTTTCTCTTTTTAATTTTTATTAGGAAATGTACTCGACTTGAGATCCATTTAATGACTTCCGAAGGTCTAGAGGTGAACAAGTTTTCCTTTTTTTACATGTTTCTAAGTTCTTGAAGATGTAATATTTCGACTGTACTTTATCCAATACAATAACAACATATCCACAAGTGGGCTTTGGGGAGAGATCGAGAGCAGTGTGTATGTGGACTTTACCTTAGTGTTGTAAAGAGCTTGAAGTGAGGAAAATTGACAAGCCTCTTTTTGCTTAAAGCGCGTAACGAGACGCAAAGTTCTCGCTTTTTTGAAGTGAAGCGGAATTAAAAACAATACTACAATAAATACTATAATCTAGCTTTTTCAGAATAAGCCCATACGGGATGTTTCCTATCTTCTTTTGGTGCCATTAAGAGAACAACTTAAGAATTTGAAAAAAAAAAAAAAAAAAAAAATTGGCCGTAAGAACAAAGATGAAGAACTTAAGAAAGAAACAAAAATTGGTTAAGCACGGAAAGGAAAAAGCAGTGTCACTTAAAGATAGAAGCGAGCGCTTGAAACGGTTCACGCTTTTCGGCAGAAGCGGCCGCTTCCAAGCACCTTTTACGATTCACCCAACATAATCGACACACTGGCCGCTTCGCTTCGCGTTTAAAGCGCTGAAGCGAGCTCTTTTCACAACACTGCCTTACCCTACCTTGTGAAGGTAGAGATGCCGTTTCTGATAGATCATCGGCTCAAGAAATGCAAGTAAAGAGAAGAATCCATGTAAAGAAAAGCAGTAACTATAGCCAAAAAATATAAGATAACTGAATTAAAAGAAATGATAGATAATATTAGACATCTAAGAATAGGAAATACGAGAATATGTCAGTGCTACAAGTATAAGAAAACAATATAGGTATGAAAAAGAATAACACTCGACTACTCAATAACCTACTACCCTAATCCTCGATCTTTGTTCTCTGCTATCTAGGATCATGTCCTTGGGCTTAAGATGTGCCATGTCTGGCCTAATCACCTCTCCCCAATACTTTTTCTGACTGCTTTTACCTTTCCTTGGCCCCACTATAGTCACACCTGCTCATCTTGGCATCTGTGCATCTCCTCTTCTCATGCCCGAGTCATTTTAGCTTCGTTTCCCGCATCTTGTCCACAACGGTGATACTCCCACCTTTTACCGAATAACTTCATTCCCAATCATAGCTTTCTTAGTATGTCCACACATCCATTTCGGCATTCTCATTTTCGCTACATTTATCTTCTGCGCATGAGAGGTTTTAACTGGCCAACACTTGCCGATATAACATAATCAGTCTAACAACTACTCTGTAGAACTTGCCGTTAAGTTTCAGTGGTACTTTCTTATCACACATGACGCCGGATACAAGCCTTCATTTCATCTACCCGCTCCAATATGGTGTCTAGCGTCATCTTCAATCTCTCTATTACTTTGGATAATAGACTCAAGATACTTGAAACTTCCTTTTTAGGGATGACTTGTGTATCCAACCTCACTTCTATGTTAGCCTCTTGAGTCACGTCATTGAACTTGCACTCCATGTAGTCTGTCTTTGTCCTGCTTAATCTGAAACCTTTATATTCCGAAGTCTGCCTCCAAACCTCCAGCCTAGTGTTAACACCGCCTCGCGTCTTGTCAATCAGAACTATGTCATCTGCAAATAACATGTACCAAGGTACCTCCCATTGAATGCGTTTGATGTATTGTGTTAGCTCATCCATCACCGTGGCGAATAAGAACGGGAATCTATCACCATGGAGAATAAGAACTGGTGCAACCCCATCATGATTGAGAAGTAGTCTTCTTCTACTGTCCTTACCTGGATCTTAGCTCCATTTACATGTCCTTAATTGCTCTTGTATATGCAATTGATATAACTCTAGCGTCCAAACATCTCCATAGTACATTCTTTGGGACTTTGTCGTAAGTCTTTTGTAGATCGATGAATACCATGTGTAAGTCCCTCTTCCACTAATCTCCTGACAAGATGAATGGCTTCTGTAGTTGATCGCCCCGGTATGAATCCAAACTGGTTCTTAGAAATAACTACACCCTCGTCTCTACCAACTTCTCCCAGGTCTTCATAGTGTGGCTTAATAGCTTGATACTCTTATAGATGTAATTTTGAATATCACCTTTGTTCTTGTATAACGTAATCATTGTACTCCACCTCCTTGGGCATTTTTACCCTCCTAAGATTGTCATTAAACAACACATTAAGTCACTCCAAACACATTAATAACAAAGAACAGAACAAGAAATAGAATATAACAGAACAAGAGCGATAGAGCCTGGTTTTGTAGTCGGGGAATTTCAGTCGCCAGAAACAGTGAAGCTCGTCACAAGCTGCCCGAAGTTATTGGACCACGTTGGAACTGAAGATGTTCTAGTCACGAATAAATATATTTTTCCATACATAATATTCAACATGCCAGATAAATTTACTGTTTGTGTCATCCTTCACAATATAAGTTCATGGCTGGTAAGGCGCATGCCTTAACCGTCTTAATGCCTACACTGAGATGCAAAGCCTAAGTGAGGGGAATCGCTAATCTTGTGCCACATATAGTTTCTGGGATTAAGCATTTCTCAAAAAAGCTTCTGACAATGCTGGTGTCTTTCACCATTCAACACACATTGCTATTCACATGCCGCTTTGTCAAATCATCAACAAACCATTAGCTTTCTCAGTGAACAGTTATCTGTTTCTTGCAAACAGAGCTTAGCTCTTCGATTTGGAATTCCAAACTCATGTTGTTGCACCAGCTGAGTATGAGTGCCATGCTGAAAGCTAAGAGTATTAATGCAATTATAGGGTACGATGTTCTAGATTCTATTATATTTTACTTTTATCATAATAGAGAGCTCAGTATTAAGTGAAGAAAATAGAAGAGATGAAGTCCGTATGTATGTTTATTTATTTACTAATGTTCCCTATTTCTGATCACGGATTGTCTGATGTTCTGTATAGGAGACCTCATGTATGTTCATAATCAGTCCATCATAAGATTTATTTTCTTCCCTTTCCTCCTTTCACGCTCTCTTATTTTCATCGTCTTTTTGTTTATTGTTTGATATTTCTTTTCTGTTTTGTGTTGAATATAAGAACTTGTGACTCTTAATCTTCACTTATTTATATGATCTTTGTCTATAAAAGTAATGAGTGTTTTTGGCTCCAGAATATTCAAAGTACGAGTTTATTTTTTGTGTTTTTGTCTGCAGATTATGTTAGATGTGCCTTTATATGGCAGAATTGCCACACTTGAGCTTTTCCGTCCTAATGTGAGTTGACATCCTTTGATTAAGTAGCTCATTATTATCCTGCTAAATGTATTGGACACAAAGGTTTCTTTTAGCCACATGTGGTTTATCATATTTTCTGGTTATCTTGGCAGGGTGACACACAAGATCTTCTCTTCATCACAACTGAGCGACATGAATATTGTGTCCTTCAGTGGGATGCTGAGGCACATGAAGTTATCACAAGGTTAACCTGCAAAACTGTATTTTGTACTCGTGGCTTGCATGCATGAATCTCGGTACAGTATACTTCATCTTTATATCCATTTTATTGAAGCCTTCAAAGGCAATTTGCTTGGTCCTGTAGAAAACTTAGTCAAAGTAGCCAACAAAAGGTCGTTGTTTATTCATGGAACCTTCTTGAAAATTGAATCTTGGAGTTGTTCTAGCTTTTATATGCCTTGTGTTATTGCCACTAGTTGAAGGTTTTCTTTTATTTATTTTCTTTTAAATATTCCTGGTAGAAAGTTTTCCTCTATCATTTGCTTCACTCCATATCTTTTGTAGTCAGTGAACTTAATTTGCTTCTCAAACTGTTTCTTTGATTGGTAATTTCTTCTCAAACTCAAAACTTCTCCTCTTTGTGGTGTTCTTACTGCTTTTATTTGTAGAACAAAGGGAGATGTTTCAGATCAAACAGGCCATCCCACGGATAATGGTCAGGTATTCTTTTTCCCAATGCCCTTAATTGTAATTTAAAGGAACAAACTGATATTATGTTAGTTGATTTCTCATTTCGTCAATGAGATTATCTATGTATCAAGACCCTATTTACCCCTTGCTCTTTTTCTTTCTTTTGGTAGATTGGTATAATTGACCCGGACTGCAGATTGATTGGACTGCATCTCTATGATGGATTGTTTAAGGTACCATCCTTACTAGACTCAAAAACTTGGGTACTTTGGTCTTCGTTTCATCGGGTGTAATGTTTGCTGGATTAGATTTGTGGTGGTATCTTTATGTTTGCAAAAGATTCACCTGGGCTTCATTGTCAACAGGTTATTCCCTTTGGTGAGGAAGGCAAACTGAAGGAAGCTTTTAGCATCTGGTATCCTCAGATTTACCTTTACAAGACTGTGAAGATAACTTATCTACTATTATCTCCTAAAATTAAGTAACGTCCTCTATTTGTTGTTAAATATTCTCAAGTCGTTGGGCCAGTTTACTTTTCTTAACCTCAACCAATGCGCCTACTCAGGATCTACTTGCCTAATTGTGAAATACTCCATTCTGATGTTAAATAATGATGGACGAGGCCTGTGGGGTTGATATGGCGGAGCAGGGCTGCTATATTTCTGTGAGCAAAACCTCGATTAAAACCAAAAAAATAGTGAAATATACTTTGAACTATGAGATCAATGCTTAATACGCGAAAACAATCCAGATTAGAACCTCAGCAGGACAACTTGTAGATTTCAAATGTTAACTGCAGATCAACTCATAGAGATTTTTGTTCCTGGATGTGCTGGCATTCCAAAATTTATTTTTCCTGTATTATACGTTATTCTGTTTAGCTTACCTGCTTGAAGCTGTAGATGAAAAGTTAAAAGGACTACTGGGCTGCTCTTTCCTCAGTTTTTTAAATATTTGTTGAGCTGCACTTCAAGTTCTCTTTCTTTAACATTTCCTTTTTGAGGGGAAGAAAGTGAAATTCTTTCTGGAGTGTATCATTTTATACGGTGAAGGGCTTTAAATACACCCGATGTTACCTCATTTTGTGTATCAACCTACCTGCATATCTCTTGGTAGTGACCGTGTATGTAAATTATGCTTCTAAGAAGTATATCCTATTGTCTATGTAGGAGGATTGCTGAATAGTCGTGGTTTCGACTCTGTCTCACCTGGGATCTCATGATGTTGATCATGGGAGCTATTCTTCTTTGAATGATAGTTCATTATTTTGTGGTTTTTGTCAGGTTTGAGCCTCAAGCTTTGGATCTAAAATTCTTGTATGGTTGCCAAAACCCTACAATTGTTGTTCTATATCAGGTCTGTAATTTTAAATAATAATATAGTCATGATACATACTTTACCATTTTAATTCTTTGCTAATTTAGTTAGAAGAATTTTTCATTTCAGCGGGAAATTTAATTAGTGCCTAAAATTCTTGGATATGTCGCTAGCACTTAGTTTATACAATGACATTGTGCACTTTGTTTATTCCCTTCTGTTAGAATAAATAAATTTGGCGGGTGGGGGTGGGGGTGGGGGTGGGGAGGGGATTTCAACCCATCTAGGCCCCATTTGTGATTACACTGGGTGTGCTGTTGTAGGGGGTTTCAACCCACCTAGGGGATTCATTTGCCCAACTGCCATGGTGGTGTCTTATTACTGAGGTTAATTACTTGATTCTGATGCTTGTTTTGGACCTGGCATTTGACTGGCAGGATAACAATGATGCCCGGCATGTCAAAACATATGAGGTGCCCTTGGAGGATGACCGCCTTACTGAACACAGAAAGTGTCTTTGGGCTCTGAACAATCTTGATAATGGAGCTTCTTTGCTAATACCAGTATCTCAGCCACTGTGTGGTGTACTGATTATTGGAGAAAAAGCCATTGTTTACTGTGACGCTTCAGCTGTTAATGATACTTACCCAGTTAGACGTGACTTACATGTATAATTTACTAATTTTCTTTGTGTTCTTATACAACCGGCATTCCTACTGGCATATTTGGCCTAAACAAACCTTTTAAAACCTGTTAATTAATTGTTATCAATGAAGCTGTTAATTAAACACTGAATGAGATATTGTCTTACTAATATTTTGTTTGTTCATTCAAGTCTATAAGAACGTATGGGCAAGTTGATGCTTATCGGTATTTGCTTGGGGATCGTATTGGGGGTCTTCACCTACTTGTAATCACTCATGAAAAGAAGTGAGTCAGCTTTTTCTGCACTTTGTTTTTTCTACTTTTGCTGAGTTGCTGTTAAATGCATCTTTTCTTAGTTGCTGGGAATAAAATGTTTAATACGGACATATTCTTTTCTTTCCAGAGTTACCAGAGTCACAATCAATCATTTGGAAGTAGCTTCTATTGCATCAACCATTTCATATCTACGTGACTCTTTTGTCTATATTGGCTCAAGCTATGGAGATTCACAGGTACTTTAAACTGTTACCTTAAAATTTGGGCTACTGTGAAAGTCTATCCTCAAGTAAGATTGCTTGATTTGTCTTGTGGTTTAAAAGGAATACACACACACACACCCCTCTTTTATATATGTGATTCCATGAATTGAATTATAATTGTGCCTTTTATTTTGGCGAGATAGGTATATTAATGATATGCCATTACATAACAACAATTAAGCCTCAAACGATAGCTAGTTGTGGCCGGTTTTGATGAATCATCAGTGTCCATTTCACTTCATTTGTACCCCCACCTTTCAGTATTCCATGAATCAGGTCCTTTAACCTTGGCGCTATCTGCAATTTCTACTCCCATACAAGTATCTTAACATCTAGCAAATATTGGACAAAAGTGAGCATATCAACAAAACAAAGTCTTAATCTGACTTGTTGGTATTGGTTATATGGATCTTTTTCTTCCTATGAATTTTTATTGTAGGCCTTCTAAAATAATGTCCTTTGTGCTCTAATGTTTTTCTGAGTTATGTATATTTCCGAGCTATTTCACTGCAATCGGCTTAGAGATTTTACCTTTTGAATATAACTAATATTTTATTGTTATATGAATGTTAGACCTCATCTCATCAGATGGAGGGGTATTTAAAAAACCTACTTGTTAAAGGGTTCGTGTTACTCCTGATTTATGAAGCATTTTGCTTACAATCAACCCACTCAAATAGATTGCATTGTGAAAGCTGTAGTATTATCTTACGAAACAAAATGATTTGCTGTATCCTATCCATCTTTGGGGCACTTGTTGTTCTTCAATGCTTACTTAACATCATAAAGTCAAAGGAGGTTCTCGTTGCTAAGAGGTCAGAATAGTTTTAACAAGTATTGGTTGGTGAGATTCAGAGTTCGATCTGCTCTGTCATCGTTGCAATATTTTCTGAAATTTTCATGACCCTTGGTTAGTTATATGAGTGCATATTGGTGCAATAAGTTGGTTTCTGAGAGATTGTTTCCCGTAATTCTCATTATTGTAGACTTTGATTCATTGTAGCTTGAGGTTTAAACTTCGGTTATGCTGTTTCCTTTGGTGCTTAATATTAGGACATGTTTTAACTTTCGCTGTTCCACTAATATTTTTCAATTCTCATTCAGCTGGTAAAGCTGAATCTCCGGCACGACAATGGAGTCTCTTCTGTGGAAGTTGTAAAGAGTTATGTCAATTTGGGACCTATTGGGGACTTCTGTGTTGTTGACCTGGAGAAGCTAGGTCAAAGTCAGGTTGTGGCTTGCTCCGGAGCCTATAAGGATGGCTCGCTTCGTATTCTTCGGAGTGCAATTGGATTACATGAACAGGTCTTGTCATCTAAGTTATTTTCAGCTAATGTTTTATTATTTATTCGAAGTGCTACAATAGCTCAATCTATATGCCAATGCTACTTGTAGGCGTCTGAGGAGCTAGAAGGGATCAGAGGTTTGTGGTCCCTTCGTTCAGCTACTGATGATTCATACGATACATTCTTAGTTGTTAGCTTCATTCGTTCGACAAGGTATTTTAAAATGGACTCTGAGCTGGAAGAAGTGGACTCTGAGTATGTGCTGGGAGAAACTCTGATAGAGGGTTTCAATTCTGAAGCCCAGACCTTGTTTTGTCATGATGCTGTATACAATCAGCTTGTACAGGTATGCCTTGTGCTAAGTAGCATCTTATTGAATCAGAACTTCTGAGTAAGATGTAAGTATGAATCCATCAAAATTGTGATTTAATAACATAGATCTGATTGTGGGTTTATATACTTTAGTATCTATATGCAATTGATAAGTTACTAACTCTTTTGTTTTTGATTAATGGGCGCGACTTTGCCGGTATGAAATGCGGAGAAGTTGTTCATAAGATCTATAAATTTTAAGCAGCCAGTAGAGACTAGGTTAGAGAAAATATCAATTGTGGGTTTCATTGTGAAACTACCACTTTCCTTCTCTGGAGTTCAGTGGTCTCCACTACTTCTTGTTGGTACTCTTTCTGGTCTGTAATGCGGATGCAGTAACAGATAATCTTGAAGATTTGCCACATCTTTCCACTGCGATTGATATTTTCTTAAAGTTGTCTCCTTTTTGTTACATTACTCGTCAGCTTGTGCGAGTAACTTTTAGCAAAGTTCAAATGTGTCTTTACATGTTTCTTAAGCTGTCAGGAATCTTGTTTTGTTATCATGTGCTTTTGTTTGATGTGTGTGTGTGAGAGAGACATAGAGTCTCTATTGGAACAAGCACATTTGGCTTTGTGCTGTCATACTTGGATCGGGCTTTGTCAGTTGTCAGTTACTGCGACTAATTATGGCTAATATATATGTCCTATTAGCTTCATTGAGACAGTTAAATTTGAGAAACCAGAATCCTCCAATACTTCCGTCTCTCTCTGTCTTTATTTGACGAGTAATCTTCCATTTCTTTGGTAGACTATAGTGCATAATGATCGTACACTGATTTCCTGGGATAAAACATTTTCATTAACTGAAATCTATTAAATAATATCTGTATTCAATAGACAGTTGCGCATAAATTGCCATGCAGGTTACTCCAAATTCTGTAAGATTGGTCAGTTCTACCTCTAAAGATCTGTTAGACGAATGGTTTGCTCCAGATAGCTGCTCGTTGACTGTTGCAACTGCTAACGCCACTCAGGTTTGCTCTTTCATTTATCCATGGCTTAAAGTGACAGCTTCTATGCGTACTGAACAGAAGTATACTTCCCCAGATACTACACTTTTCATTATTAGTTTTAATTGCAATAACCATTACGTTGACTTAGCAAAGGAAAGCTATACTTAGATTTTTTATAGCGCTGATTCTTTAGTTGTGCTCATAGAACTTATACAAAATGCATAGCTTATTTCAAACTGGAACTCATCAGTTAAACTGTACGGTCCTCTTTAGGTTATGATATCGATTATTTATTTTGACACCTGGAAATCCAATTTCCTTGACCATTCTTTTTCTCCATCATATTTGCGACCTCTCTATCCATAGCGATATACTTATGCATCAGTAAAATCAGCTGTTTTTACATTCTGGTGGTTTATTTTACCATAGAAGATCTTGTTTCCAACTAGACTGCACTGTCTTTGACAAAAAAATATGGCTTTCTGCACTGAAAGTGAATCTCTGTTAGAGATCAAGAAACAAGGAGAAAAAGCTAAGTGGCAGCATCAGAGTGTTGGACACTGACATGAAAATGAGACAAGGAAGTTTTGATTAAGAATAATACAACACAATTGTCTCTTTGTATATGAAAAATTCAAATTAGTAGACAAAGAACATGCTTTGTGTGAACTTTATACATTCGTAATGAACAACGTGCAACATACATCATCAGTTTGATAGGCTCGTTTTGTTAACTATGTGAAAAAGTTCATTTAACTTTACTTAGAAAGGTTCTCATACCAATCAAAAAAGTTGTGCTAAGAAAGATGTACAGCAAAAGGATTCAGATTCCTCCTAATTGTGTAGAGAATCTATGAAGTCCACAAAAAGTTACAATAAGATAAAAGTCATGACATAAAAAACTTAACTTCTGTGCATCTTATTGAAAAAAACTTAACCTCGGTGGAACATGTAGGTTTAGGCAAAATGGGTGAGCTATGGTCTTCAAAACACATGCTACATCTGTCTTTCCAAGCTATGCAAGGTCCGAGGTGGTATCTTCTTCAATCAGTATCATAGATTATAAGATAAGAGAATAGATTCAAGTTAGAGAACATCTTAACAAAGATAGAAGCATCCATACGTTGCTCCACATAATAGATGGATTACAAGAATGCAATATTTAGTCTTGAGTATATGAGCAAATTCGTTTTGCTCTTAGTTGATCTGGGGGCTTTGTCAACTATAGGGGACTGGTGATTGTGTCTTTTACAAATTTCATTTACTATAGAGGGAATTTATATCTTTGTTTGTTTTGTATGCTTTGAATTATTGTATAAAGCAAATGGGTGACAGTTTTCCCGATTCAAAAAATTAAACATAAAGTAGGACCTGCATAATCTTACCTAATACAGACTATTCAAGTCTGTGGAACAAGAATGAGTTCATGATTTGCTTCATAAGATAAAAATATAATTTGCAAGAGACATTCTTTAGATCTCACAAATATATACATTATTATCAAAGCTCGAGTAGATGACCGCTATTTTTTCAAGTGATGTAGAATGTGAAAGACTAAAATAGTAAAATTACTTTAAAAGGTAGTTGGAATTACCTTTTTTTCTCGATTTATTTAGTAACAGAAATAGCTAATAATATGTAAAACAAAAGGATATTAATTAGATTACTCAATTTAGAACCAATTCACGATTCACTGCGGATGGTCGATTTCTTGTGACCATGAACACCTTTGGATGTTTATTGAAAGCTATAGTTTCTTTTCCTTTTCTTTGGTTATGATTACCTTTATTATTTGTCAATCCACTCTTCTACCAAGTAGCTCAGCGTGCAGTTTTTTTTCCCTCCCCTTTACAGGTCCTGTTGGCTACTAGTGTTGACCTTCTGCTATGCCTAAAAATTGGTGACGGGGTTTTAATGGAAATAAAAAGGGTTAAGTCGGGTTATTGTGTCTCGTGCCTGGACATAAACCCAATTGTCGAGAAAGCAAACTCTAGTAGATTTGCAGTGGTTGGAATGTGGCAAGATAAAAGTGTCAACATATATTCACTTCCCGAGTTGGATCTCATTAAAAAGGAAAAGTTAGGAGGGGAGATAATTCCTCGTTCTGTTCTAATGTGTTCCTTCGAAAGGGTATGTCCTCTATCTTTATAGCAACCCTGAATGCCTCAATACTGTATTTTCTGTTTGGGGAATGACAGGCATGGGCATTGGGTTCAAATCTGGGGCTGCCTTGTGCAGAAACCAGGGATACAACTGCGCTATAGGTGGGGTGCCGTGTGGTCTTTTTTAATTTTTTATAAGGCACTTTTTATCGGCTATCTTAGCAGGTGTCTTCAGAAAGGAAGTTAATGGTTGGTTATGATAGTTTTTAATGTTATAGGCTTATATCCAAACATGAGTGATTTGTTAATTGTGCTCTAGAATCATGCTAGTGTCCTTGGAAGTCCATCCCAAAAGGCATGTTGAGATAAAAAGGATAAAAACATCTGTGCATCACTGAGCTTTCTTAAGTATTTCTGAGTTTCAGTTATCTCCTCAGGCTAACTCAACTACTTTTTTGATTTGTTCTGTATTCCTTTAGAATAGCTATACTGTTGCCCAATCGTCTTTTATAATTTCCAATACTGCTTCAGGTTTCGTTACTATATTAGCCTAATTAACTCGTTTTTTGTTCCACCCTTTTTTTCTCAGCCAACCTTCTAGTCAAGGACCAGAAGAAGTCATTTACAATTTTATCTGTCCTTTTCTACAAGAATTTGCGATCTCCATTTGAAAAAAAAAGAAAGAAAGTAAATTAAGACAAGGAGGATTAGTTTAAAAGGGGATGAGAGAGTTGAATTATGCATATTTCCAGCACTGCTACTCAATTTTGTTTCCTAACGTATTCTTGTATCTCTTCCCCTCTTGTAAAGAAAATGTATTCTTGTTTTCTCTTCCTCTTAGCTAATACCTTTTCACTGACATTGCTGTGTCTGTATGCTAATATGATAAAAGACATGCACCTATATCCTACCCAACCATCTACCCCTAGAGAGAGAGAGATGAACTCATGGAAGTTTACAGGTTGTCCTTTTCCCATCATAAAGATACTTAGCTGGGTGAATTATGACGAGACATCCTCTATAGTTTTAGATCAAAATAACTTCCTGAAAGTATAAGTGCAAGCTGGCTTTCTTATCGCACTTTATTGTATAAGATGACTTAGAAAGCAGATGTAAAAAAATATGACTTACCTGGTCCTTATTAGAGAAGCAAATAAATAAATAAAATAATATGTTAGGTACCTCATGCTTTCTCTCTTTCTGTAGTACTTGATTTCCAATGCTAGCATCTGCATTGCATATAAAAGATAATGACTAGACTTCCGATAGTAAAAAACCATTTATCTGAGTATAAAATCAAGACCTGAAGCTGTTGTAATCTCAGAAAGGGAAGTTCATCAAACTGGGCTGTCGAATTCCATGAAAGCCACTAAACTGGAACACGTTACTTTCCAAGTTTGGATACAGTTCATCTTTTTCGTCAAATGGATCTGTGTAGTTGGATTCTTCAGTGAAATAAAGTATAACAGCAGATTTAGATGACCGATACTGGAGTAGGGTTTAGAATTTAGCAGACAATACATGAATTTTTTTGTGCTGTCCTCCTTTAATATGTTCGGTTGCCTCTTTTTTGTGGTTCTAAACCCCTCTCTCTCTCTCTTTCAGAAATCCTATTTGCTATGTGGCTTGGGAGATGGTCATCTCTTGCATTTTGTATTGAACATGACTACTGGTGAGCTGACAGAGAGGAAAAAAGTGTCTCTTGGGACCCAACCCATAACACTTCGTACATTCTCATCTAAAGAAGCTATAAGTGTCTTTGCTGCCTCCGATAGACCCGTAGTTATATGGAGCTGGAATGAGAAGTTACTTTATAGCGAAGTAAATCTTAAAGACGTTATCCATATGTGCCCATTCAATGTTAAAGCTTTTCCAAAAGGGTAATTTGTTCCTTTCCCTCTGTTTTACTGGTAACATTGCGTCTTTAACTGAAAGTTGAATGTGGTACTCTATTTGAAATTGCGATCTCTCTTGATTGAAGTCTTTAATGAGCTTGAATTGCCAGCTCAGGCACCTATAACTGGGTTGACATGTTAAGAATCAAAGTATCTTCTATATATTGTTGACAACCTATCATTCAAGTTGATTTTTTCTATGTCTTCCATATCTGTCACAATTAAATGATGTTAGAAGTATATATCTTTTTGGTTGTAAGTTTCAGTGTCTTCGAATTGTCATATATTTTCTATGCTTAAGAGCTGTAAAAGCTATTTCTCCATTGTCAACAGCCTTGCAATCACTAAAGAAGGCCGGTTAGCAATTTGCACTATTGATGAAAGACAAAAGCTTCACAGCCAATCAATACCCCTTATGGGGGAGCATGCACTCCGCATCAGCCATCAAGAGCAGTCAAGGACTTTTGCTATATGCAGCGTGAAGTATGAAAATGGAGATGACTCTGGCAGGCTTGTCCGCCTATTAGATGATCAAACATTTAAGGACAAATCGACTTACAGCCTTGACCAATTGGAGCACGGTTGTTCCATACTCAGCTGCTCCTTTTCCGATGATGATAATGTGTATTATTGCGTTGGGACTGCATATATGATGCCAAATCAAAATGAATGTACCAAGGTAAGTTAAATTGATAAAAGTGTCTCTAATTGTAAGGTTTTAAGTCAGCAGTAGCTTTGTTTAAGAAAATTAATCCTTTGATAGTGGTGTGGGAGTCGTGGTTTGAAGCAATTTTCACACCTAGTGGGTTCAGTTGATAAGCTAAGCATGTTTCAAGTCAACACGGATATGCTTGTAAATTCTGCACTTCCAATAAAATGTTAAACTTTATCTGAGGATATTTATCATTATGTTTATTTAAGGTTATTTCATTCATGATTAATTGCAGGGCCGAATATTAGTTTTACATGTTTTACGTGAAGGAGAAGTCAGACTAGTTGCCCAGGAGGAAACTAATGGAGCTGTCTACTCCCTAAATGCCTTCAATGGGAAATTGCTTGCTGCGATCAATGAGGACATTCAATTGTACACGTGGACATCATCTGAGGATGGCGAAGGCCGAAAATTGCAGCCAGAATGTCGACACCATGGTCGTGTACTAGCTCTTTTTGTTCAAACACATGGTGATTTTATTGTCGTTGGTGATGCGATGAAGTCCATTTCTCTACTTATTTTCAAGGTAAAATTTTGGAATTGAATATAATAATTCAATGTTTTAGCTAGTACAGATACAATTTGACTCTCAATTCCAGCTTCTTATATATGCTTGTATTCTTTGTAACTATATGTGGATTTGCTTAATTTATCTTATTTTACTAAGAAAGAGTTGCTGACGTTCATGATATTTTTTATGTTTTGTTCATGATTAGGAAAAAAAAGGTGTTGGTGTTTTAAAGGAGCGAGCCCGTGATTGTGATGTAAAGTGGATATCAGCTGCTGAGATCCTCGATTCTGAAACAATTCTTGTTGCTACAAATAATTTGGATATTGTCACTTTCAAGGAATGTGTTAGGGATCGTCTGATTGTGGATAGTGACGATGATACGGATGATGAATATACTCTTGGGGTGACTAGAACTCTTGGTGACGATGATACGGATGATAATACAGATGATGAGTTGGGATATACTCTTGAGGTGACTAGGATGTACCACCTTGGTGAATTTGTTAATAGGTTTCGACACGGTTCGCTTGTCATGCCGTTTTCAGATTCCGAAAAAATACCCACAATCATATTTGGCACAGCGAATGGTATTATAGGGCTCATTGCCTCACTTCCTCCTGAGAAGTCTGCAATATTGGCAAAGCTGCAGGCAATCTTGAGAAGAGATATAAAGGGTGTGGGACACCTGAGCAGCGAGAAGTGGAGTTGGAGCTCCGAGCAGCAGAATACTTATGATTATAAAAGCTTTCTCGATGGGAATTTGATTGAATCATTCCTAGAACTTAGCAAGAACCGGCAGGAACGGATTTCTCGAGAGTTGGAAGTTAAATTTGAGGAATTAATGAAAACAGTGGAAGAGTTGACCATGTTGCATTAGGTATAAATCATTTAGTATTAGTTTTGTATTAGAAAAAAGAATGCAAAGTATTAGCTTTGTGCATTATTAATTTGGTATTTTTGTATGTATAACCAAATACATAACAAATCACTGTATTAGCATTGCAATGGTTTTTAATACTTGCCTAAACTTGGTTAAAGAAATAATTGCCCTAATCACGCTAAATGACTTATGTAGTTCTACATATGAATACATTAGATTTTTCTCATGGGCATTATAGTTTGATTTCAGTTACATGCCTTTTCACTTCCTCCAGCTTCCCCTAATCCCATAAATTCGCATAATACTATAAAGTTACTACATTGGATTTTGCTCATAGGTGAATACCAACTAAATTGGATGTTGATCATAGGTGAATACCGATAAAGGAGGAGAATCTTCCCTCTGCAGTTGTTGATTTCCAACATATCCTCCATTTCACACTACAAATTGGGCGCGAGCAAATGCAGTTATACATCCATTTTTGTTCTTGATCGTTTGTAATATGTGGCCTCTGCACCGGAACAAAAAATGCAAGGCCTTCCTTACATGTTGACCAAAAAGATCATTCATCAAAAGTAAATTATGATGCTTCACTTCACATTTATATTTGATTTATTTTGTTTGAGTTTCACGTATCACAAATGTGTATATTTGTCTCCTGAAAATTAGTATGTAAACTGCTTGCTCACTACAACAAATTTGACCTAAGGCCGCACTAATTTTAGACAATGCTTTAGAAATGTTGCCAAAAGTACTTGTGGCAACAGTTTTTGAGGGGTGGTCTTTGGTGGGAGCTGTTGGCTACGGAATTTAGGCAACGCTTTTAAAGCATTCTCTTTTAATATAAAGGCTACGTTATTTAAGTGTTGCCAAAACATGAAATAATTGGTAACGCTTTTTGACCTATAATACAACGCTTTTGGAGGGTGTTATTTTTTCATCCTAAAAGCAACACTTTATAACAGTTGCTCTAAAAATTTCTATCAATGTTTCCCTGCCCCTCAATTATGAAAAGGAAAAAGAGATACCCGCTGAAATATTTTGCCCAATTCCAAATTTCCCACTACTAAAATATTTCGCCCAATTCAAAATTTCCCATCGCTGAAGTATTTTGCCCCTTCCGAAATTCCCTCCGCTGCTTCACCGTTGTTTCACCGTTGTTTCACCGCCACGGTGACCCAAATTCCTCTAATAGATTCTATCGACTCTAAATATAGATCCTATTAGGGATCATTTTGCCCTAATTCCAAATAATTCCCTCGATTAGAGAACTTGCTCCGCTCAATCTCTTTCTCCGGCAAACTCATTCGATGCGAGTTATAACTTGTAGGTTTGTTTCCTCGTCACTCGTTGTCTCTATTAAGAGCATACAATTGTATTACTCCGATGCACTGGTTATTTTCTTTGGTTTGCTGCTTGTGTCTAAGAATGCAGTATTGGTTAACTTGTTCAGTGCTAGTTGTTGCGACTTCCTCTTCCGTCACGGTTGGTTGCCAGTAAGGTGTTGGTTGTTATCTCATAATTATATTCTATTTCTTATTTTTTGAGATATCGGTCATTCATAGCTAGTCATACGTATGCTAATTTTGGTTTCTATTGTTGTGGGTTTGCTGCTTCGAACAATGTTATTACTCTTTTGCCAAACACTTCAGGATTTGTTCATGCTTGTGTATTATTTAACATTTTGTCTGCATTCAGTTTCAAGTTTGGTTTGTAGGATTGCGAAGGTGAAGAAGAAGGAAGCAGTTGCTCACCGACCCCAAGAGGCACAAGGTACTTGAACTTCTTTCTGTTTTATGGATGCTTTTAAATTCTGATAAAATAAAACTCTGCTTTTATAGGTATGTGCTTTCTATTTTCAAATTCAGTTATTACTTGCATTCACAAAGTCTCTGGGTTGCATTTCTTTTATTCACATCTTGCATTTGTATACTTGTATGAATAGAACGAATGAACAAGATATTGATCTATTAGTCGATCATAATTTCTTTGAAGAAGTGCATAATATTAGTGTAAAAGTTACATTAGAAGCTTTGTTTTAGGTAATATGACAATATCATTGGGCTAAAGTTAATTGGATGCACTAATTGCAATTGATGTCTCTCTATATCCTAATACTTTCTGATATTCTTTCCTCATTTGGTGGGTGTTCTTGAGCAACATGTTTATTATCAAGAAAGCCATTTTATATTGCTACCTAGTAATCTTGCAATGAGAAATGTTTTTTCTTTCAAAGACAATATATGTGAGCACAAACTAGTTTTGTTTAGATTGGAGCTATCTCTTATTTTATTTTGCTTGATATGGAATCAGACTTTGATTCCTTGGCAGTCCTTGCTGTCTTTGAATTTTATTAGCAACTTCCTTTCGTGAACAAATATATAATTTAACTTTTTTGGTATTCATTTCACCTCTGTAATGACGACAAGCTTGTTTCGGTGTAATAAGAATAAGGTTAGGCTTCCTTGTGCCTTCCTATCTCTCTTAATTTTCCATATCCGAGGCTTAGCATAAAATGAAGAAGCAAGATTGAGGTGCTTTCTTGACCTTTGCAAGGTAATCACATTAATTTGTTTTTCATTTCTTGCTATACATGTTGAGCTTCTTATCAAGTCTATTAGTGATAGCACTTTTCTTATTCCTTGAAGTATTGGTATTTGCTGATTTTTATGACCCATCAAAATGGAAAAAGTTTCAGTTATGATGCATAACAGAATGACCCTTGGTGAGTTATCAATGAGTTTCTTTTATTCCTATTTGTTCCTTATCATGCACCTCAAGTTTTGTCCAACTATTATCCTTTAAATTGTAAAAAATCAAACAGTGATTACTGTAATCCGATGTCAAAATGGTGCCTTCATCTTATGATATTCCAATCATAGATGGAGTTAATAAAAAACTAAACTCATTACATGAGAACCAAGTTAGTCAAAAATGCTGCTTTCGGTGCATGACTCAGCAACTCTATAGTCTTCCGTTCTCCATATGTCAATATGACATACTCGGATTCTCAACTATTCAAAGAGATTTCCGCATGAGGCACCGATCATCTTTCTTTATAGCATGAAATCTTCTTCTTAGGTTGATGTGAGTCGTGCACGAGCTGTGATAAGCCAAATTTTTTTGCACTTCTCTTAATCAACTTATGGTCTGATCCTTGAAAAGGTACTATATCGTTGTTTATACCTACTAAATCATGACCCAAATATAGCTTTGATCTTCTCCTTTTTCCATCTTGGCGACTTGAGCATGATATTAAATGAAGAAAAATATTTTTTGTACCTTCTATACTTCTGATAAATGAAAAATATTTGTTGTACCTTTAGTACTCAAATATTTGTGAATTTTCTTTTTCGCTCCTTTACTTCTGATAAATGAATAAGCATTTCTCCACTAGCCATCTTTCTATTTATTATGAAAAATCCTTTGTTAAGTACTTAAATGATTTTATCCATCAAGAGTGCTAATTTCTTTTAAAATTGCTAGGTGAAACTAGTAAACTTTATGATGTAAAGGTAACATTCTTGAGAAAATTGACTAGACCTCGGTCACTTTCATTTTTGGAGTACAAGATTTAGTTAGCTTAGGTTTTCTCTTTCCATAATTGAATCTTTGTGAGCATACTATCATACACTGCAGGAAAAGTGGCTTTGTTATGTTTCTTCCTATCAAATTTCGTTCAAGTTGCAACAGCTTGTTAAAACACATCACGCTGGAAAACAATGAGAATGATCCTGCTACAAATAGCAGAGAGATTCAAGAGGTATGGTTCCAATAAGAAGAACTTCGTTTTGATATAATCCCATTAGGACATGAGAGTGTTACCTAAATAGTAGGCTCCTTCATGCATTGACGGTTTATTCAACATGAATTTAGGCCCATCTTTCACTCTTCGAAAACGCCTAGTCTTATCAAAATAGATTTCCCCCCATAAATATATGCTCCTATGATTAATGCTTTTACATATTTGAATCCCTCCAAGTACTAATATGATATTATATGTTTGAGTTGACATAAAGGTATAACATTATTAAATTATTAGCAGGCTATAACAAATAGTGCATCTTTGTTTGTTCGATTGCAGGTATAGGAAGGCAAATCTATTGAAAGGAATAAAGAGAATACAAATGGGGAATTTAAGGCCTATAGACCTTCAGAAGTTTCTATTGGTTTGAACAAGGAAAACTCACATGCTGCTTAGATTAATGGGGAGGTTCAGCTTACAAAAATTGGATCAATTACAAAATCAGGAGATGATGTAAAGAGTGTTAAACAAATCATGTATCAGAAATGAAACATGCAACCAAGGAGTTAGCAAATGGTGTTCATAATAGATGTTATCTTCAACTATTTAATGTGTTTAAAGTATTATCATGATACTTATGTTCGACTTTTTAAAAATTCATTCCTAGAATGCACCTCTGAGCAATTTGCTTTATTAGTTATTGTAGTAGTGCAATACATAAATATTTGCAGAAGCTAATAGCAAGTGTATGCATTTGAAGTTTTTTGGTTATTTGTTTGTTGATGTTGTGCTTGAGATCCTCTTACTTTAGCATTGATATCAAAATATATAATAATTTTATATATATTTGGTAATATGATTAATAAATATATTTTAAAAATATAATTTTAGAAGAAAGGCAACACTTTACCAGGGTTGGTGCACACATGAAAAGTGTGGCCTATAAATTACCAAACACCACGTTTTGGAAGTGTTGCTTAGGACTTGCAAAGTGTAGCGATAAGGGGTATGTACAAGCGTGGCTTCTATATCTTATAGGCCATACTTTTGAAGCATAGCCTAAAGTCAAAAAGTATGGCTTTTGACCAAATGCCACATTTTTTTATAGCTTAGGCCACATTTTTCAGGGATAGCTAAAGGCCTAAAATGGTGTAGTGGCTGATAGTTGCGCTTAGGGGTGTACAAATAAAATCGACAGATTGTACCAACCCGATAATCCTAATCAAACCGAGAAAAAAACTTCGACTATGGTTTGGTTTGATTTGGTTGGTGTTGGAAAGAAAAAGCTGATCATATTTGGTTTGGTTTGGTTTTAACTAAAAAAAGTCAAACCAAAACCAAACCGACCCGACATTATATGTATAAACGTTTTAAATATATTTAATACATAAAAAATATTTATTGTAGTGTAGTTTATAAATATTTCTTAAGCTTTTTTATAGTTTTATCTTTTCACGTATTATTTCAAACTTGGGCTTATAATTTTTGGATGATCTAATAAATTTTATTGTTCATAAATGTTAATAACTCAAATAAATCATAAGCTAATATCAAATTAATACTAATGCTAATAAAAGACATTCAATTCAATTGTACTATGATGAAAATAGTGTTGGATATTTATTTTTTAGTTTTTCCGTGGTTTAGATAAAATGCATAGCTTATTTTTCTTTTAGTGTTTAGTCATGTAAATAGTAGTACTTATTAGTCACACTTATTTTAGCAACTTATTAGTAATTTTAAATTATGTTTGTTTTCATTATGGCTTATTAATAATACTTATTTTATGCGATTTTATAATCTTTATTGTTGACTCATCTCATATTTATGTTATTTTATTGAAAGCACCTTATATGGTTCTATCTTACTAGGATTACAGAAATATTTGGAGCACAAATTCTATATTTTGTGCTATGAAGACTTTATGAAAAAAAACCTGAAGACTTTTATTGGTTTGGTCTTTAGATTCAATAATCCGATACAATTGGATTGATTTGGTAATTAGAAAATTCGAACCAATCCGACCTATGTACACCTTAGTTACGCTGAGGAAAAAGATTGGAGGTTTATAGAGGAAATTGCAAAGTATATTTGGACTATAGATGCAATAGAGGGGACGAAGAGTTTCATGACAGGTAACTGCTTAATACTTTCCTCATGTCAACGCTATCCAATTTGTAGTTCAAATCATGCACCGGAATACTATTACTTACCAGGGTAACCATTGTTTGGCACTCTTATTGCTCGATGTTTTGTCCAAAACTTTATTGCCGTTGTGACAAATGTGGTTGTGTTAACTCTTGTAATTGGATTTGTTATTCTCATGCCTAGTTATGTTATTTTCAACTTGCTTGATTTTTTAGAATTTCGTTTTTTGGATTTTTACAGGCTTAATGAATCCGGCGCATTCTTATTGAGTTCTTTATAATCAAGAAGTACACAATACTAATATTTTAGACATATCTCAATATATTGTGGTAATAATGCAACTTATGGTTAGGCTACACCAACTTTGCAACTATACAAACATATTTGCTCTCATTGGGAAAGGGGCACTAACATCAATACCAAAGCTCTCACTTTAAATCACAAGCAATTGAAAGGTGGTTAGATTTGTCAACTCATAACAATTTGTATACGTAGTATGACGATATTGTGCTATAATTTTATATATTTTGACGTCATTCACCTTATTTGCTTCTTGTTTAGATGCTAATTCCTATAATATTTGAGCTTAATTGAACTTATTTTGCGTGTAGAAATACTTGAATATGAAGTGGAGAAAAGTTGCACGAAATATACTTCGAAGCTATAAAATAGAGTAGCAAAAGAAGACGTTGCAAGGCCATGAAATGTCACATCCTTAGATATTGCAAGGCCATGAAAAGTCACAGCCTTTGACAGTGCAATGCTTTGTCCAGGGCATCAACATTGGCGCCTCTGATGGCGCCTTGCAATGTATTTTGATGCCTCTACGATGCCTCGCGCTGACGATGCTTATCCGAGCCACTTTTGTTTTCTTCTTAATTTTGGATGTGTATACTTTAGCCCTACCATATAAATACCTCTTAAAGTTCGTTTTTAAGAGGAAAGATATTATTGGAGGGACAAAAGGCTACGGAATACTTGAAAGCAACGAATCATAAGAGTTTTTTTTCCCGTTCTTCTTTAATATATAGTTTAATGCTTTTAAAATTATTATGATTATTTATACAATTATGAGTAGCTAAACTCTCTCATTTAGGATTTGATGGAACCTATTGGAGGATGATTTTCCACTACGTTTAATATGAATTACCATTGACTTTTCTCTACTTATTCAACTACGTTATTGTTGTTGTTGATTGAAGGACCCTCAATTGACTGTGTCTATTTAGCGTGTATTGCTTGAAAAAGGGTACATATTTAGGTAGTTGTTGAACAACATCACTCTTAATGCATGTGAGGAATCAATACAGAGGATTTCAAGGTGGGATTAGGGATAACAAAACTTTAATGCGATCTTAGTGAGCCGTAAACTAGTGCTAACTAACGTAGTTATGAAGAATACATCTAGTAAATTATGGTAGTTGCTCGGAAGAGAATTACGATAACTGAAGTACTCGTGATCGGTAGAGAATACTTGGGCGAATTTATAGGAAACATAGCGATGAGAATTCCGACAATTGAGAAAATCATAACTCTAGGCCTTATTAATCTTGTCTCCAACCTTTAGTAGCGTTAGTTGGTGATTTACTGTTTTAATTTGTTAGTTAATTAGTTTAAAATAAAAATCATAATCTTTAAAACTAGAAAATTATTTGAACTTTGTGTTTCTTAGCGATATTAAACAGTTGTAGCTAAGTCTTAGTTCTCTGTTGTATTCAACTCCAGAGTCCTAGACTGGATTATATTTACAGCGGCCGCTAAATCTTTTAGGAGGCATAGTTAAACGTGATAATATGACATAATATTTTAAAGATTATATTTTTTTTTTGAGAAAACAAAAGAGTACATGAATTCACCATCATCTAAAAGAAAAAGAAAGCACAGGAGTTCACTAGTTAATTGCCGATTATTCATTATGGCTGAAGTGTTGCCATGTCCAACTTTGCTTACCACTTGTAAACTAGAAATTTTATCGCTTCAGAAAATGTCGAGGCGATTTATGACCGCACAAAACTATATGACTTGGTTTAGACCATACTAAATATATATATTTTTTCTTAAAACTCATTTTCCAGTCAAATTCCGCCACAGACTGATAGAGAAATCAAAAGGCCAAATTGCTTGTGTCTCGTGCCAACTCAAAGTAGTTATATAAAAACGGATGAAGAGAGTACTATCAAGTCGGCTAGCAACTCAACAACTTTAAGGTTCAAAATAGAATAACGATTTACTTTAGGAGTCCGAAATTCAAGGGACAGCTCGATGATCGTCTTGTCAAGGTGAAATTTAGTGATAATTAAGTTAAACATGTAGATAATGATTAATTTAAGATGACCCCTTACGTTGACAGAAAAATTGAGGCAAATTAAGGTAGGCTTGCATTCTAATTTTGTGTGTCGGCGAGCTTTTCTTCATTGGGATTTCCAAGCTCCATCTCTACTGGTCCATTTGCTGCATCTTTCTTCACTTCTCGTTTATTATCACAATAAACTGTATATACAATTAGTTGAACTAATCCTAGCAAAGTTCAGATCACGTTTGTACCTAGACAACAATATATAATGTCGTGAGATTAGGAAAACTTTTTAATGTAACATATCTTAAAAAATAAACTTTTAACGAGTGTTAGTATCAACCTTTTTTTTCAACGCGAATTTAAATTATCAATTTAATTTCCTAGCTATGTAGTAATTCTCTTGCTATTTGATAGACATCAAGAGTCAAGTAAATAATATTTTTAGAATCTAGAAATCTGGTCCAAGACTAATTTATTGAGAATTTCATGGAAAGTTTCACGAATTAAACCTTCTTACATAAATAAAAGGGACCGCTCCAAGCAATCCGTAGACTAACCACGTGACACCGCAAGTGAAAACAAATATTGACAAGAATAATGGCATGTACTCCATCAAGGGAGGGAAAAAATAAAAAACAAAAACAAAAACAATATCAAAGGGTAAATTTTAAATTAGATATATAGTTCAGGCTTAGTTTCTCTTCTTTAGGAGAGGAAGGAGGTAATATATGAAACTATTTAACAAATATTCTTTACAATATGAGTACGACACTTAATTTAATTAGGACATCATGGGATATGTTTTGTGTAACTTTGATTGGGAGGAATTTGCTTGTGGTTTAGTTGATAACCATTCACCACCGATCGAGTTAAAGTCATGTCACTATAATCAAAAAAGGTTGAAATGCCCATGGCTAAATATTAGGACCATCCAATTTAAATTAGCAAAAATTAAGCCACAAGAATAAAAAGATAAAGTGGTGTAGTTTTCTAATGTTAATTATTTGCCGTTCACTTTCAATAGGAGTCAATTGTACTATAACGCAACAAGTAGGCTTGACTAAATGGTTTAAAAGGGGACGCCATGAAGCTCATATTATACATGCATGATAAATTATTGTGCTTCAATAGCAGTTCCGCTGCCACACTAGCATTATCTATCTATCTATATTTATTATAAAAGCATGAACAATTATGCTAAATATTGATATTGAACGACTAAAATAATTTCAAAATATTGGTCGACTTTTATAATCTTAAGTATTTATATAATTTGAGGATATAATTGTAAATCACCCTTGATTAGAATTCTTTTCCCATTTAAAGTTTAAACTACACATGAGGCAAGGGTAGAAGTTGCAATTCTTCTCGGTTTTTAGGAGTTCCTTTATCAAGTTTAACTTATTACAACTCCTTTTAGGTTTATGAGAATCTGTTATTTCGAGCATGCATTTCCTATTCCTTTAGTTTAGAATTCTTTTTTATTCTTTTTGAGTTAGGAGTTCTTACTTTTTTTTTTGGTTGTCTATTTTAATTATATAATTTTACCTTACATAATTTTTTTCCTGAATTATATACGCAAACACATTTATAGTAGAAATTATTCTACGGTCTTCATCATCGAAAATCTCGATAGAGCTACTACAAAAATAAATTTTACATTGAACATAATAGTTATTTAACTATTTTACTAATATTAGTGAATAGTCATTTAATTTTCTTAATATTCACGATTTCAAAATCAGCTAAATTTTGCATATTAAATTCTTTCTTATTTAAAGTATAGATTTGTTAAATAAAAGCTAATAAAGAAGGTTTGTAAATTTAATTTTTAAATCATTCGAGAACTTTCAACTCCTTTTAAGTTTAGAAGTATTCCTTGTTCGGTTAAAAATGTTAGGTTCTAAGATGCATATTTCTCTCTCCCTTTCTTTTTTGGGGTCGCAGTAAGACTGAAAAAAGTTTTATAATTGGATCTTAATTAATCAAATCACCACAGTAAAACATTTACTAATATTTAGACTAAAAATATTATGTGGAAGAGAAAGTAATAGCCTTAGAGGTGAACCATTTAATACTATCAATAGTTCCAAGTTTATTTAACGAGAATATAGACTATAAATACATACCTGATAGAATTATACTTATGACATCAAATAAAAATCATTCAGCTAATAGAAAATATGAAAACAACAACAACAACAATAATAATAATAATAATAATAAGAGATTATTATTTTTTCTTCAATGATTTTTTTCTTCATTTTGAAAACGGAGAAAAGTATACAATAAGAGATTTTAGTCCTCGTTAAGAACAATTGGTTGTCATGCCCAATGATGATAGTAATGAAAGTTGCTTAATAATAAAATATTTGTATCATCAAATAAAAATGTGAGTTGCCCAAAATACATAATGAAAAAAGTAATCTTAGCCAGCACAATATATATGTCGATCAATTAAATGAAAAAGTAATCTTAGCTAGCACAATATATTTGTCGATCAATTAATGAGATATTGATTATCAAGTTCCCTGATGAAAGTAAAATATTTCTTAATTTTGACTTCGCTTAAAATGATACCAGCAACTATTATAATATTACTAGGAAGATACTTAAATATGTAGCAATAAATGACCCTTCACCATAGAAGCTCCTTGTGATAAGATAATAAATTAATAATCAGATGGGTAAAGTGACATAATAAAGCGAAAAACGTTTGTTATATGAAGTTATAGAAAGAAGTATCTTTTCAACTTATCTTTTAATTATAGCGAGAGATACGTGCAACGCCCGTACGTAGAAATTAGTTATTATAAAAGCATGAATACAATGTCGGTTTACAAAAATAATCTTATAATATTAAGCATAATAACTTATAATAAAAAGACATAACCGAAATTTCAACGCCGGGCCTCTAATCCTATTAGAAGTAGGCCACCTACAGGTCAAACTAAAATATTCCCATATTTGACAACCCCTAGTTATATTGTCCAAATCCTAAACTAATACCAATACCTCTAATACCAGGAACACGTTAAAGGTAAAAGTTCCTTTATGTGATTGTCCAAAACCTAAACTAATGCATGTACTTCTTCGAATCAATTCCTATTACAAATATAATAATTTAAGAAGTTATTCTATTGTCTGAATCCATTAGGAAAAAGGACTCAAACACTTCTATAAAAGAGGCCACTATTTTATATTCTCCATCATAAATATTTTGAGAGGTATTACTCCATAACAAAATTCTGCAGCAAAAAGTATTTTTCCTTCCCCTTCGCTTATGTTTAGGTCTTTTTCACTTGGCTTAACTTTTATATTGATTAATTGTTACTCCTAATTCGCATCCTTATAGCTCCTTTGGATCTTTTCCAAGATGCACGTTATGCACATGTTTTTTGTTTTGTCCTAAAATAGTTAATGATTTTGATATAAAGTTTAACTCCTGATTCCTCCAAACAGGAACATATCACATAATCAGTTGGATCTTTTAACTCTTTGTTACTGTTGGTTAGACCTATAACTCTGTCACGACTCCAAAACTACCCGGGTCGTGACGACGCCCATTGTAGTACTAGGCCAGCCAATTCAAAACTTAAACATAAGGTAACCTTTTTATTTTATTCAATACTGCCCGATATTTTCATAAAGTTTTCATTTTAGTATTTCAAACAAATAAAGATAGGTAAACTTTCAACTCTGTCTCAAAAACCGGAATCATCAATCATGAGCATCTAAAGAAAACAAGTCTAATACACTATCTCTGATACAATATAGGCTTGGATATGCAAGAACTAAAGAAGTAAGAAGGAGAAGGCAGGGCTGCGGACGCGTGCAACTACCTCACGAATCTCCGTGAGTCTCTAGGGACAGGTAAACAGCTCACTCTGCCTTGGGACCTGAATCTGCACACAAGTGCAGGGAGTAATGTAAGTACGCCAACTCAGTAAGTAATAAAAGTAAATAAGGTCTGAGAAATACGAAACACATAAAAATACATCATAAATCCACAACAAGTACAATCCTTCTTTCAAATTGTAGATATGCCAAATCTAACGCGTAAAATCATTTGAAAATGCAATTTCCAACAGTTTCAATAAACTGTCCAAGAAGTTTAGTGTAAGAATGATATAAATCATAAGTAGCCTCTCGGGAAAAAACATGAATAATAAATCGCCCCTCGGGCATAACATCACTCAAAATCAGTCCCTCAGCATGCCTCACAATCACTCATAATCAGCCCCTCGGGCAACCTCACAGCCACTCATGCCTCCCAATCACTCGTCACTCGGCACTCAGAACTCGCATTCAGTACGTACCTACGCTCACTGGGCGTGTACAGACTCCAGAAGGGCTCCTACAGCCCAAGCGCTATATCACTACGGCGTTCAACCCGACCCAATATTGTTGCGGCGTGCAGCCCGATTCAACATATCTCGCTGCGGCGTGCAACCCGATCCAACATATCTTGTTGCGGTGTGCAGCCCGATCCATATATATATATACACAACACTGCGGCGTGCAACCCGATCCCATAATATCCTCACCTCACAGGCCCTCGGCCTCACTCAGCCAAAAATCTCTCAAGCCACTCGGGCTACCAGTAAAACAGGGTGCTCAGCCCAAAATATCATTTTATGCATCAGATAGTGTAAATAAGACTGAGTTTCCAAATCAATTAAATATAGCATGACTGAGTGTAAATTTTAAGTCAACACAGTGAGGAAATAACAGTAAAAAAAAACCCCTAAGGGTCCAAAAAACTTGGTGCGAGGCCCAAATACGACATTCAGCCCAAAGCATAGTAATAATCTCTAAAACATAAAATATCATATGATTTATGGTCAAATACGCAACTTAATAGTTTCTACGGGACGGACCAAGTCACAAGCCCCAGTGGTGCACGCCACACACTCGTCACCTAGCATGTGCGCCACTCCGAAAATAGTGATACCATGTGAAATCCGGGGTTTCACACCCTCAGGACAAGATTTACAATCATTACTTACCTCAAGCCAGATGAAAATCTACTCCGCGATGCCCTTGCCACTCGTATCGGCCTCAAATCGCCCCGAATCTATTCAAAATCATATTTATATCATCAAAATATGCTAAAGGAACAAAGCCCACTCGAAAATAACCAAATTACATAAAAAATCCCGAAATTGGCCAAACCCGACCCCCGGGCCCACGTCTCAGAACCCGATAAAAATCACAACACTAGAATCCTTATCCTCTCACTAGTCTATACATACCAAAATCATCAAAATCGGACTCCAAGTAGCCCCTCAAATCCCCATTTTAAACTCTCCAATTTCAAGCCCTAATCTCCTGATTTCCCCCCAAATTTTCCCACTAAAATCATGATTAAACAATGGAATAATTGCCATAAACACAAGATACAAGGTCCAAGTAGCTTACCTCACTGAAAACTCTTAATTCCCCCTTGAAATCACAGCTCAAAACTCCAAAATCCGTCCAAAACGGTGAAGAAATGAGCACCTGCGGACAAAATCTCGCACATGCGGCGGTGCACCTGTGGAAAATCCCTCGCTGGTGCGATTTTTACTTAAAAACCAGCTTCCGCATCTGCGGCCTTCTTCACGCACCTTCAGGCTCGCAGGTGCGAGCCAACCTCCGCACCTGCACTCCCAGGGATCATAGATCCTTATTTTCGCATCTGCGCATGGTCATCCGCACCTTCCTACCTGCGGCTCCCCGTCCGCAGGTGCGGCCATACGACAAGGCCTGCACCAACAGCCAATTTGCTGCATTTTCCCAACTTTTAACTTCCGTTTGCCATCCAAAAATCATCCCGAGAACCTCGGGACCTCAAACAAAAGTACTAACAAGTCATATATCGATATTCAAACTTAGTCGAACCCTCAGAACACTTAAAATAACATCAAAACACCAAATTAATCCATAATTCAAGCCTAATGATGTCTAAACTTTCGAAATTCGCCAACAATGCCGAAACCATCCAAACCACGTCCGAATGACCTGAAAATTTGCACACACATCCAAAATAACACTACGAACCTGCTCCAACTTCTAAAATTCCATTCCGACCCCGATGGCTAATTTTTCACTGCCGACCGGAAATCGCCAGAAATCCAATTTCGCCAATTCAAGCCTAATTCTACTCCGGACCTCCGAACGACATTCCTAACACACTCCTAAGTTTTAAATCACCTAACGAAGCTATCTGAGCCATAAAAACCACATTCCGAGATCATTTACCTATAAGTCAACTTCCGGTTGACTTTTCTAAGTGTCTCATTTCACTCCACAATCACTCTGAACCCGAGCCAACCGACCCAACACAACACAAATGAGCTAAACACCACTAAATGAAGCAGAAATGGGGGAAAACGTGGTTAAACTCTCGGAACGACTGATCGGGTCGTTACATTCTCCCCACTTAAACATACGTTCGTCCTCGAACGTGCCCAGAGTTGTTCCAAAATCATCAAAATTGCCGTGTAACCTACCATGCTCATACCCGGGGATGATACCACGTCACCCTATCCCATATAGGCCCAGTAGAACAACATAGCTGAAATTTCGCAATCCAACCTAACCCAAAAACCTTAGAACCAAATTTCCATTTCTGAAATAATTTATTAGGTCAAAATCCCACACCTATAAACTGAATAAGTCTGAACACACCGTATCATGCCATATCCGTAACCCAAGATGTAATCACATGATATACAACATGACTCAAACACTCATAGCGATAACTCCTAATCACAATAACTGCTCAAAACAACCCAATACCACTAAATAACCTCTTATCAAGCAAAGCCTCATTCTAACACTTTCATATACTGCCAATGATGAAAAAAACACGCAGAAACCAGTAACCCTTCGTCTGATCAGCCAATCATGGAGCTCCCCCTTCTCCGACAGGAACTATAGCAGATTTCGAAGCCGAATTCTGATATTATCCTTCCAACCATGCTGTAGTCAATTCTGATAGCATTCATTCTAGGTCCAATGACCTCTTCTTATCCAAGAAGACCACTCTGATGACATGACACATCAATACAAATCCAAAGCCATAACCTGTGCAACTCGTGCACCCAATAACAACATCCCAACGTACTCAAATCATAGAAAAGATTCACATGAGAGGACTATCCCGCCAGCTTAACAAGTACCAGCACAAGACCATACTAAGAGTCTAGCACCCATCGCAGAACCAAACACACGAATCCGACTCCAAGGATCATACCTCTATTTAACTCTGCTACAATGCATGATCCCATCCAAACGCTGGTCCACATGAAATACTTCGAGCCACCTTGCTCTAAATTAATAACCATGCACAATTCGACATCAACTACTCAAAGTGCATTGCCATAAGCATGGGGAATCGGACGATACCATGCCACACGAACCCGAAAGAACATAACCAATACGCCTCAATCCGGCAATACCCAATTACTTACCTTACTCAAATCCCACTATAAGCCCAAATAGAGCCGCACCATATGTGCATATAACCAAAAATCACAACTCCTCATAACACCGAAGGGTAACTCATAGATCTATCCAGAACCCGAATAAGCTCAATGACAATTGAATGGTACATCCCTCAACAATAGAAATTCGGAGTCAACAATTCTGACCTGGTGCAGAACACACACCCATACTGGGCCTACCAATGAACCCTAAATCAACTCTGGTCACCCGCAACAGATAGATAACTCTTTGAAAGTTCATAATGACTGAATCATGGCACATACTAATATCTGACTAGCTTTGCTCGCATCTTCACAGCCCACAACCACAAAATAACCTGTTTATGAGAACTCCCAGTTTTGAAGTCCATGAAGCGCACAAATCACCATAACTGATCCCACTCCACCACTCGAATATATAATGCACCTATAATATTTAATCATTCCACGAGGGATACCCCTATAATTCTTCTGTGCTACCAAGAAAACTTGGATATCAGCAGTTAATACAACAAGAGAGTGCCGCAATACCAGTGAAGCACCCTTAACTCAAACACATTGCCCTTTTTGAAATGTATACCCTCATCAAGCCATACCAATTAGTGATATCATTTACCTAGTCATCTGAAACTGCCCATGCTTCCTAAGAATTTACGACCGTCTTTCCAGAACTGAACTGTGACCTCACATATGCAAATCTCCACCCTACACAACCTACCGCATACAACATGTTATCCTATGATAAATATGAGAACTTCATAATCCATTCCGAGCCACAAGCAACTACGTACTCAACTAGCCAAGAACTTCCTATTTGATCCCATCTAGAAGCAAAATCACTATACATCACCCCCTCACGCCAGTAGAAAATATACATCTCTAACCGTGGTAGAAACCATCAAGAACTCTCTCCGAATCCCATTTGTACAACACCAAACCATTAGGACTGAATCCTTCTAACTCAACCAAGCTACGCAGATCACCAAAACCCAAGAGTATTGCCACGAAACACCTGTAAAAACTCCTTACCTCATAAACACCCAAAGGACTAATCATATCCTTTACCATGCCGATCCGACCTACTACCAAGCTGTCCTATTTGTCCGAGTTCCTTCTGAATTACCTTCGAATTGATACTTCTCCTTGCCATAATACCGCAATTCTCAACCCAGACTCACCACACGAGACCCAAGCATAATACCATATCGTCTAAGGCTCATAAGCCGCTGAATACTCCCTCAAATATCCCAAGAGCAGCACATTCAAAATACTTACCGTGAAGAGACTTCCTGCGAATCTAAAACCATTACCTTCACCTTCCTGATACTGATATGTAGAATCCATGATAATGTAGAAATGCCACAAGTCTTGACACCCTCCATCATAAATCTTAGTTTCTAGCCAAATACACATCTTGATGATTCCCAATTGTTACATATAACCTTGAATCCATCAAATCATTCTCGAGAGCCATCTACTCTACGCAAATCTCAATTAAACTCATCAAACAGACCGAAAGACCTAGCCCCATTTGCACACCAATATACTAGGAAGTAATCCACACCTCGAAGCAACCAAGCAAATTCCTACTCCGCACACACTACACCCTTTTACAATTTCAACTCAATTATTCCATAAAACCCATTTACCCATAGAGTACATTACAACCTGTATCCAAGAATTTCCATTACTCGAGTCATCCCCGATATCAACCCCTGTGAGCCACAACTGGTTCGCCAATATACCTCAAACTGAAACTAATACGACACTTAGTCGTGAAATCAACTTATTAATAGCAGACTCCTCCACTTGGCCCAAAGCAATAGATCAAGGCAACCAATAACTCACAATGCACATACGATACCACCGCCATGATACCGCAATGAGATCCAAATAAATCCTTCATAAGCTCATATAACACAAACCATCCAATATGCCAGATTATCTGCAAATCTCGCCTTCACCGTTGTAATGGTCATGCCAACTTCCACAAGCGATCTACTCAAATTACAACATATATCATTTACTGATAAAAGAGAACTTGCTACAAAAAAAACCTGAGGATCACACACCTCAGGATACCCCGCAGGAGATAATCCCGCCTACTTAGCCTCAATCTGATAACTCTCTATACCCTTCCTAAAATCATAGCTATTACGCAATCGCTTTATCGTCCTACATTTAAACACAACCAACGCCTACCCTCGAGGCACCACAATACGCGGTATAAGAACTTGAAGCTGATGGCAGATCTAACACTGGAGCTGTGGTCAAAGCAATCTTGAGCTTCTGGAAGCTCTCTCCACATTCTTCTGACCACCCGAATACCCTCACTGGACACCACGTGCCCCAAAAATGCTATTGAACTGATCCAAAATTCACACTTGGAGGACTTTGCATAAAGCTTCTCCTCCCTCAATCTCTGCAATACAACTCTCAAATGCTGAGCATGCTCCTCCTGGCTACGAGAGTACATCAAGATGTCGTCAATGAACACAATAACAAAGGAATCCAGCTATGGCTGAAATATGTTGTTAATCAAATGCATGAACACTGTTGGGGCATTGGTTAGCCCAAAAGGCATCATCAGTGACTCATAACATAACAGAAAGATCCGCTCCACTCCACAACTAAACTACATGATAGGTATTTCAATACATTGACAACTCGAGGCCATATGCCAACTCAACACAGAAGTCAAACACTAAATAGTTCTTGCTACATCTCCAGCCATTCCTTTTTGTCACAATCGAACAATATGAACACATCTCCCCATCGAACCACACTCACCACATAGTCATCCAGTCACAAAATCCCACAAATAAGGACACAAACAGACATATAAGTCCTAAATGCATGAGCTCACATAATCGAAATATCAGCACTCAAGCCACAGACAAAACCCAGTCTCAAGTCCTCCAGACTGGCCCATTATCAACATGCTAAAATCACATCTCGCACCTCACCCCTGGAAATCACAATCCGTCGATTCACAACTGATACTGAGCGCTCACGTGCGCATTCAAATACATGAAAGGGATTCAAAAATTTGCACCTTTGGCTGAATACATGGATTCACATGACAAGAATTCAAGAATGTGAGATTTTTCCTAAGGGTTCTAAAACCTCTCGAAGGTAAGTACAGACGTCTCCGTACCAATCCGCAAGACTCTACTAAACCTGCTAATGACTGGTGAGTCCTACGTAACCTAGGCTCTGATACCAACTTGTCACGACCCCAAAACTACCCCGGTCGTGATGGCGCCTATTGCGGTACTAGGCCAGCCAATTCAAAACTTAAACATAAGGTAAACTTTTCATTTTATTCAATACTGCCCAATATTTTCATAAAGTTTTCATTTTAGCATTTCAAACAAATAAAGATAGGTAAACATTTCAACTCTGTCCCAAAACTCGGAGTCATCACTCATGAGCATCTAAAGAAAACAAGTCTATTACACAATCTCAGATACAATATAGGCCTGGATATGCAAGTACTAAAGAAGTAAGAAGGAGAAAGCAGGGCTGCAGACGCGTGCAGCTACCTCACGAATCTCCGTGAGTCTCTGGGGACACATAAACAACTCACTCTGCCCTAGCACCTGAATCTGCACATAAGGTGCATGGAGTAATGTGAGTACGCAACTCAGTAAGTAATAAAAGTAAATAAGGTCTGAGAAATACGAAACACATAAAAAGACATAAATCCACAGTAAGTACAGTCCTTCTTTCAAATCGTAGATGTGCCAAATCATAACTCTTAAAAGCCGATTTCAGTGAAAATCATTTGAAAATGCAATTTCCAAGAGTTTCAATAAAATGTCCAAGAAGTTTAGTGTAAAAATGATATAAATCATAAGTAGTATCTTGGGCAAAAACATGAACAATAAACCGCCCCTCGGGCATAACATCACTCAAAATCAGTCCCTCAGCATGCCTCACAATCACTCATAATCAGCCCCTCAGACAATTTCACAGCCACTCATGCCTCCCAATCACTCGTCACTCGACACTCGGAACTCGCACTCAATAGGTACATACACTCACTGGGGGTGTACAGATTCCAGAGGGGCTCCTACAACCTAAGCGTTATATTGCTGCGGCTTGCAGCCCGACCCAATATCGCTGCGGCATGCAGCCCGATGCAACATATCTCGCTGCAGCGTGCAACCCGATCCAACATATCTTGTTTCAGCATGCAGCCCGACCCCATAATATCCCCACCTCACGGGCCCTTGGCCTCACTCAGTTAGAAACCTCTCAAGCCACTCGGGCTACCAGTAAAACAGGGTGCTCAACCCAAAATATCATTTTATGCATCAAGTAGTGCAAATGAAACTGAGTTTTGAAATCAATTAAACATAGCATGACTGAGTTTAAATCGTAAGTCAACACAGTGAGAAAATAACAGTAAAAGAAAGCCCCTAAGGGTCCAAACAACTTGGTGCGAGGACCAATTATGACATTCATCCCAAAACATAGTAATAATCTCTAAAACATAAAATATCATATGATTTATGGTCAAATACGCAACTTAATAGTTGCTACGGGACGGACCAAGTCACAATCCCCAGCAGTACACGCCACACACTCGTCACCTAGCATGTGCGCCACTCCAAAAATAATGATACCATGTGAAATCCGGGGTTTCATACCCTTAGGACAATATTTACAATCGTTACTTACCTCAAGCCGGATGAAAATCTACTTCGCGATGCCCTTGCCACTCGTCTCGGCCTCAAATCACCCCGAATCTATTCAAAATCAGATTCATGTCATCAAATACGCTAAAGGAACAAAGGCCACTCGAAAATAACCAAATTACATAAAAAAATTTGAAATTGGACAAACCCGACTCCCGGGCCCACGTCTCAAAACCCGATAAAAACTACAACACTAGAATTCTTATCCTCTCAAGAGTCTATACATATCAAAATCATCAAAATCGGACCACAAATGACCCCTCAAATCCCCATTTTAAACTCTCCAATTTCATCTCTAGATTTCCCCCCAAAATATTTCATTAAAATCATGATTAAACAATGGAATAATTGCCATAAACACAAAATACAAAGTCCAAGTAGCTTACTTCACTGAAAAATCTTAATTCTCCCTTAAAATCACTGCTCAAAGCTCCAAAATCCGTCCAAAAAGGTGAAAAAATGAGTGAAATTTCGCGAAGGCAACCTTATATAGGTTCTGCCCAGGGACGCCCGCACCTGCAGACAAAATCTCGCACCTGCGGCGTCGCACCTGCGGAAAATCCCTCGCAGGTGCGAGCCAACCTCCGCATCTGCGCTCGCAGGCCATGCTCTTTATTTCCGCATCTGCGCATGGTCGTCCGCATCTGTGCCTTCGCACCTGCAACTACCCGTCCGTAGGTGCGGCCACACCACAAGGCCTGCACCAACAACCAATTTGCTGTATTTTCCCAACTTTTAACTTCTGTTAGCCATCCAAAAATTATCCCGAGACCCTCGAGACCTCAACCAAAAGTACTAACAAGTCATATATCAATGTTCAAACTTATTCTAACCCTCGGAACACTCAAAATAACATCAAAATACCAAATTAATCCATAATTCAAACCTAAGGATTTCTAAACTTTCGAAATTCACCAACGATACCAAAACTACCCAAACCACATCCGAATGAACCGAAAATTTGCACACACATCCAACATGACACTACGGACCTGCTCCAACTTCCGAAATTCCATTCCAACCCCGATAGCTAATTTTCCACTGCTGACCGGAAATCGCCAAAAATCCAATTTCGCCAATTCAAGCCTAATTCTACTCCGGACCTCCGAACAACATTCTGAACAAACTTCTAAGTCCCAAATCACCTAACGAAGCTATTTGATCCATAATAACCATATTCCGAGATCATTTACCTATAAGTCAACTTCCGGTTGACTTTTCCAACTAATCAAACAATTTAAGAGACTAAGTGTCTCATTTCGCTCCACAATCACTCCGAACCTGACCCAATCGATCCAACACAATATAAATAAGCTAAACAACATTAAATGAAACATAAATAGGAAAAATGGAGCTACAATCTCAGAACGACCGATTGGATCGTTACAAACTCTTACTTCCTATGTATAACTAGCATTGCCAGCACAAGTTGGCACCACTAATTAAGAAGTTTTTTTCTTTTTAATTAAGTGAATCAACCATATTAAATAATAAAATTATTTCATATTTAGAGAAGATATGTATCGTTTTGCAGCTTTTCCTCAGTGTTTTGAGAATGGCACTGGAATCAAATTTGGCGAAAGAATTTGTACCTATAAATAATCTAAGAAAGTCCGATGTTGAATGGGTGATAAAGGTATTAGTAATTGGAAAAGGACCAATAATAGAATATAAAAATGAAAGAGGTGAGGGTTCGCGGCTGTAATTGATATTTGTGGATGAAGAGGTATTCTTTTATATATTTGTATTATATTTCTTACTTATTTATATTATTTTCCTATTAACATCAAATTATATTTGAATAAATTTATAGGGAATAAAGACCCAAACGGTACTTTTCAACGAATATGTTGATAAGTGGAAAAATGTATTGGAACAAAACAAAAGCTATTACATCATAAACGGCCGTGTGAAGGATCCTAACTCTAACTATTTATCTGTGAACAAGGAGTTGGAAATATCTTTTACCCCTTATACTATAGTTAATGAATGCAACATCCATTTTTCAACATCAAAATTTTCCAATAATGTTCTCTCTTTGGAAGATACCACAAAATCCACTGACGGATCACTATTTGGTACATACCTTCCCTTTTCACCAACTTAGAAACTTTCATGTAAATTTCTTTTTTCCATTAATGTACTTAATAATTACTTTGTAACTTAAATGTAGTTTGTATAAATTTTTTTGGCAGACGTTATTTGCATTCTGACCAGTGTAAAGGCACAAGTAGTGACCGGCAAAAATAAAAGGAGGGAAATAATAGTTACAGATGAGAGGTAACGCATAATTACTTAAGAAATTTAATTATCTTACGTAACTAACAATAAATAGAATGTTAATTTAATGCAACATAACTAATACATATTCTAATTGTCAAATATGATTGATCGTAAACTGTGACTTTGTGGGGTGCCCTAGCTGAAAATTATGGTGAAATACTACGAGAATTGATAAATGAGCATCACGTCATAGCATTTGGTGATGTGAAAAGGTCAACTTTTCTAGGTAGTATATCAAGAATGTTTTTTATAGACAATTAATCTTTTCTAATTAAATTTGCACTAAGATTTATTTTGTCTTTTCTAAATAGGGGAGTTTGTAATATCTGTTACTCCTATTAGTAGTGTGTTGTCAACCCGACATTTCATAAAGCAACAGAGCTGCAAAATTGGTATAATTTTTTTCCCTCTCAAAATATTACTACTTATATTATAGCTATGAATCATATGATAATCCTCTAAATTCTATCCTAAAATACAGGCATGATAGTATGAAAGTTGAAAATAAAGATATTCCGTTAATATCAAGTAAGCTGATTAGACAAGCAAGAGAAGTGAAAATTGATGATGTCATAAATTACTCTACAACTATGAAGGTAATTATTTGTGAAATATTTCAAAACAATTATACTTCCTTTTTGATTGTGTAAACCTAATAATTGATATTTGTTTATATGCAGGATTTATATTGTAGATTCAATGCACAAATAACAGGCTTTACAAATGTCACCATCCAAAATCACCAATAGCGATGACACTTAACTCAACCCGCTGGGTAAACTAACTAACAGATAAAAACCACTCATATGAGATTCTAAGAAAATAGAGAATAGATAAATGAAACTTACAACTTTATCCAAGACCTGGTAGTACGACTCATGAGCTTCTAAGACTTGGAATTTACAAAGCTAGTATGAATAAATACACGTTATGTTTGGAAGATAGATAAACAAAATAACAAAACCTAAGCTACCAAGGACAAGAGGCAACTATATCCGGAATGCGCGAACATCTTCAGAATCAACACACGACATCACCAGCAGCTCAATTTCAGAAATCTGTACACATCTATCGTACAGAAGTGTAGTATAAGTACAACTGACCCCATGTACTGGTAAGTATTTTGTCTAACCTTGTCGAAGAAGTGACAAAGCTTTTAGTTAAAAGATGCTTATTGTTATAACCTTTACATTAGATTAACAGTAAAAGCAATTCAAAGCATAACAACTCTGCGAGACAGTCAACAATTACCAAAAGGAATCACAGTAGTAGATTTACAATCTTTCCTGGTATAAGAAGTATATCCAAGATATCACGTCAAACGACACGGTAACACCCTTCGTGCTTCTATCTCTGCCTCATCATATATATATATATATATATATATATATATAATTTATTTTTGACAAATCAATTAGCACGACAACACCCTTCTTGCGTTCAACTCATCCTCCCAAATGTACGAGTAATAGAACCAACCAAATGATAGAAATATCGATAACATGAATTACAAAGTAGGAAGTACGCAAGTACAACAATGGACAAGGATACACATAAAGGCAACAGTAAAAGAATAAGCGAAAAGCACGTGAGTAATAACAACAATTGGAAAACAAAGAATATCATTTTCAATTAACTAGCATATTGGAGGCCTAAGTACAAATATGATAAATAAGACGATGATACATGATTTTTACAAGTTGATAGGTAAGGGCATAAATGACTAACATGGTGGAAGGCTTATACTAAAGTGCAACAGAATAGATACAATATGCATATAATTATAAAAGCAGGAAATAGGCATGATATTTGCAAGTTAAGCAAGTAGAAGGTATGAGCAACACAACAACAATTGAAATAGAGATCAATGACAGAACAATAGCAACAAGTCACTTCAGATCTATAATTATGACAATAACAGTTCACGGTAAAGACATGAACGTATACACGGAAGACTAATATCAAACATAATGCATGTCCCTCATCCTCGCCTGCACAGAAACACCCATCGTGCCATGACCTCACGATAACACACAATCATAACAATATAAATGAAATGACACGACATCACCCTTCGTGCTTTTACTCTCAAATGATATGGCACGACATCAACCTTCGTGCGTTTACTCTCAATAACATGGCACGTCATCACCCTTCGTGCTTTTACTCTCAAATGATATGGCACGACATCAACCTTCGTGCGTTTACTCTCAATAACATGGCACGTCATCACCCTTCGTGCTTTACACTCTTCCTCACATGATAATGAATATAAAATGGCACGACATCACCCTTCGTGCTTTACACTCTTCCTCACATGATAATGAATATAAAATGGCACGACATCACCCTTCGTGCTTTACACTCTTCCTCACATGATAAAGAATATAAAATGACACGATGTCACCCTTCGTGCTTTACACTCTTCCGTACCAAGCATATGAATATCAATAAAATGGCAAGGCAAGAAGTATGAATAACATCGAGGAGAGTGTTCGACGAATATTCCAAACAAATTCTCAATCACTGCTTTACAAGCCAATAATGATTCAATGAACCCTCAAAGACCATATAATTCAAGTACTTCCACAAATCCCACAATTTATCAACAACACAAGTATGGAATCTAGTATCTCAAGATATCGGCTGTAGCAATGTATTAATGATTATGCATAGAGATGACTGAATTAGACGCATCAATGTATTCTCAGAATTCTATCAAATTTGATCAAGTTATATTAGGCTAAGTCTCAATTTTAACATTTAATACTATGTTCTCAATATCTATAAGTCAAGTGAGGCATGAAGCCCAGAAGGTCACGCAATTCTACAAACGTAAATGTAACATAATCCACCCTCCGGGCATGATTAACCCTGGCACATACATATAGGCTCTTTACCTCATACATGTATCACCCCCACATGTAGCAAACAATGACAAATCGGAGAAAAAATTTTCTCAACAAAGTTAGGTAAAACACTTACCTCGAACAAGTCAATAACAATACCGAGCAAGCCAAGCGATGCTTCAAAAATGGCATCACGCGTGTAGTGACCTCTGAACGGCTCAAAACTAGCCAAAAGAAACTCAAAAACATCAAATAAATCCCAAGAAAACAGTTCCAAATGATAAAGGTCGAATCCTAAATCAAATCCCAAATCCGGCCAAAAATCACACCCGGGCCCACGCCTCGTAACCCAACAAAACTCACAAAATCTGACAACCCATTCAATAACGAGTCCAACCATACTAGTTTCACTCAATTTTGACTCCAAATCGATGTTCGAAACTCAAAAATTCATATTATGAAACTTTAGGCCAAATCCCCCAATTTCCTCTTTAAAATTCATCAACCAAAAGCTAAAATCGAAGATAGATTCATGGAATATAACTAAAACCGAGTAGAGAACACTTACCCCAATTCATATGGTGAAAATGGCCTAAACAATTGCCCAATTCCGAGCTCCCAACTCAAAATATGTTAAATGAACAAAATCCCCGTTTTAACATTGTTCTGCCTCGTTTCTTATGTCAAATGATCTCGAAACTTGCTTTTGATACCTCCAATGGATTCCTTGTGAAAGGCTAGTCAAGTTAGGATCTTAAATTACTCCATTTGACCTTATATTGAAGGAGATATGTTGATTTCAATATTTGGAAATAGTGCAGATTTTTAAATACGAAGTCAGTGACAATTTCGTAATTAATCTGAAAAATCTGGCAACCCAATTCTTAGTAAAATGACCATAAACTCCTCATATGATGTCCAAATTCGACGATTCTTTTTTTTTTCTATGGATCAGTAATTACGATACGGATCTAATGCTTCAATTAAAACAGAAATTGGAGCTCATTTTCTTAATGTAGTACTATTTATGCTTGAAGAAACAACATCGAAACATAAAAAAAATTGAGCGCAACACAATCCAAACCTATTCGAAACTCACTCGAGCCCCTCGGGACCGTGTCCAAACATACCAACAAGTCCCATAACATAACACTGACTTACTCGAGGCGTCAAAACACACATAACAACATCAAAATGATGAATCACACCTCAATCCAAAAATCAATGAACTTGAAACTTCAAACTTCCAGAAGCGATGCCTAAGACTATCAAATCACGTTTGATTGCCCTCAAATTTTGCACACAAGTCATACTTGACATTACGGGCCTGCTCTAACTTCCGGAATTGAAATCCGACCCCGATATCGAAAAGTCCACTCTCAGTCAGACTTTCCAAAAAATCCAACTTTCGCCATTTCGAGCCAAATTCAACAATGGACCTCCAAATCACAATCTAGACGCGCTCCTAAGTCCAAAACAACCCAACGGAGCTATCAGAACCATCAGAATTCCAATCCGAGGTCAAATATTAAAAAGTCAAACTCGGTCAACTCTTTCAAATTTAAAGCTCCCTAGTTGAGAATCATTCTTCCAAATCAGTCCTGAATAATCTGAAAACCAAAACCGACGATTCACATAAGTCAAAATATATCATACGGAGCTACTCATGCCCGTAAAATACCAAGCGAAGTGAAGATACTCAAAACAACCAGTCAGGTCGTTACATCCTCCACCACTTAAATACACGTTTGTCCTCGAACATGCCAGGAGTCGTTCCAAAGCTATAAAATCACGGTGTAACCCTACTACGCATAAACTCGGGGGTGATCACACGTCTCCCTGATCCACATAAGCCCGCCAACCCAACATAATTAGAGATCCTTATTTCAACCTTGGTCCTTAAACCTTAGAGCTCAATCTCTATCATCCAGAACTCATTACAAGACTCGAATCCCACAACCACACACTGTATGAGTCTGAACAAGCTGTATAAGTCACAACCATAACACAAGATGTAATCACATGATATACCCCATCATTTTGACACTCACATTAGGAACTGCTGACCACTATTACGGCCCAAAACAAATTCGGTGCCGGTAGAAAACCTCATATCGATTAGAACCTCGTTAAAAACCTTCATACCCTATCGATGATAAAAGAAACACACATAACCGCTTAACCACTCATCTGATCAATAATCCAGGAAACTCATTCGCCCGACTAGGGCCATTGTCCACATCCTCAACAAAATATAGTTTTATTCTTCCAAACCTTCCTCATCCCAATACAATAGCGCAACTCTCAGGTCTAGAAACCTCATCTCAGCCAACACGAGCAGCCACACCGACATGCATCAACAATAATAATATGGTGCCACACACAACCCAGTTTCATACACTAACAAGTAATAATTCAGACATGACAGATAACAGTAAAAAAACTAAATAAGAAAACTATTAAGCAAGTTAAGCAGGAAGGGAAATTTTAGCATTTTACTATGAACTATTATCAACAAGGTGAAAGAAAAATACACGAAATAGAAATAAAGAGCCACATTTCATCACTGTACTGTTGCGGCGTGCAACTCGATCCCATCATATCAATCCATATAGGGTACCCATCGAGCCATAATACTCGGGCTCACTGATCGCATGTGCGTCAATATCAAGCACAACCGAGTGCAGAAAAATATAACTGTGGAAAAAATTATTAGGGACAAACAATACTGAGAAAGACAAGCACAACTATGGTGCAATGAGAAAATCAACATCACAAAGGCCATCTCGCCCATAATGCCATGAGTCTTAAACTGAATCACAGTATGCGTGTGAAGAATCATGTAACCCTCACATCCCGCCATAATATAAGAGATAAACATATAACATAAACCAAGGCGCGAATGACATCCATTCCACCCGATGATATACATATGGTAACAACTGCGCAAGAACAAACATGTCCGATCCGATACAGAATACACATTCTCATTAGACTCAAAATAATCCCCAAACCAAATTCCGATATTCCTCAAACATGTAATAAACCTTCCAAAAGTCTATAGCAACCTTTCCATAATACCTACCATCAATCATCCAATCCTCTACATTTCTTCTCAACTCGCAATCAATGAATAATCTCCAACAAGAACATTAAGTCTTTGAGCCTCACGAATACCAGAATTTTCATACCCAATCTCAACACCGCTACTCAAATAGCTGACACATAATTCATACTCCATCATCTCACGGAGAAACACCCATAAGTCGAAACACAATGTACCTGCCAACAGGCAAACTCTACTTCGATGGGAACACATAGTGCCAGCAAGACCTTAAACACCCAAAATAGTCCGAGACATCAAGAACTCATATCCTTCTCTCCAAAACTATCTGCAACCTTGCACATGCAACTTTTCAACCCCACACGGTGCATCGCCTCTAACATGCTAACTCGCAACACTACGAAAATCTCATACTCAACTCTGAACCTTACGCAATTGAAAACTTCATCAACCGAGAATCTTTCATTTATCTCAGTCCAGGAGAATACCACCACACGCAATATAGCTTCTATACCTGTAGAAAACATCAACTCCGACTACGGTCATAACCATGATAAATTCTTCGGAACTCACTAACACATAAATCGAGTAATCAGAACCAATCTCCTCCAACTCAACCGAGTCAGACAGACTGCCAAACCGGAAGTAACTCAATCCGATATGACTGCCCTGAGGGACTTTCCTGGGAACCCGAAGCCATTTCTTGTAACATTGACTTGTACACCTTTCTTGACAAGGAAATACCGCGTATTCGATTACCATTCGCTACCGTTTTCAAGACCACCCGTAGACAAATTCAAAAGTACTTAAAGGCTACATAAGACTTGGAACTCGCCAGAACCTTCTCGATAACCACTCATCTTATTCTGATCTTCAATACACAATAAATACGCGTCGAGCAACCCGTGCTTCACCAGCATATGCCCATTCAAAGAAATAACCTAGCAATCTCTCGGTTCAGAAACTGATATGGCCCATGATCCTACAATCCGATTGTCATTAGCAGCCTCCAACACTTAGATCGAAGACATAGAAAACCTCATCAGCAACCCAAAGTACCATATCTTCACAACATGCCCCGATACTGCACGGCTATTTAGTTGAATACTTCAAAACTCATGCAATGCTGATCATAGAACACCCCGAAGACTCTAACAAGCGCTTACCCATCATTGAAATAGCTAAACAACTTCCCTAAGTTCTATAAAATGATAACATATGCACTCCACCGAATGGAAACCTCATACGAGACACACAATCCAAACCTATCATGCAGGAGATGGCCCACCGATTATACTCAAATTGACACCTTGCCATAAACTTACCTTAATCACAATAGCAAGGCCACTAGCCAGTGTTCCCAAATATGCGCTTACCAACCAGACATATGGACCCACCTCATACCCCCAAATATCGACTAAAAGATTTAACACTGCATCTGCTTCTGAGGCTAGAAAACACATCGTGATGATAATCAAGCATCTATATCCCGTCGTAATCTATCTGCAGCATCACTGATCGTCGGTACATAATGAATACTGAGCGAGCAACATCACATATGAGCGATTAAGAAAAATCAAAATCGTAGGTTTCAAGCTGAAACAGGCCGCATGATAAGGAAAGAAGAAAGGGATATTTTTCCTAAATGCCTTGTAGCCTCCCGAAGATAGGTATGGACGTCATCATACCGATCCATAGGACTCTACTAGACACTTGATCGTGACTCATAGAAACTACGAACCTAGTTCTTTGATACCACCTTGTCACGACCCAAACTCACCAATTGCGATGGCACCTAACTCAACCCGCTAGTTAAGCCAACTAGTAGATAAAAACCACTCATATGAGATTATAAGAAAATAGAGAATAGATAACTGAACATTTACAACTTTATCCAAGGCCTGGTAGTACGACTCATGAGCTTCTAAGACTTGGAATTTAGAAAGCTAGTATGAATAAATACACATTCTGTTTGAAAGATACATAAACAGAATAACAAAACCTAAGTACCAAGGACAAGAGGCAGCTATATCCGGAATGCGCAGGCATCTTCAGAATCAGCACCCGACATCAACAACAGCTCAACTTCAAAAATTGGTACACATCGTACAGAAGTGTAGTATCAGTACAACCGACCCCATGTACTGGTAAGTATTTTGTCTAACCTCATTGAAGTAGTGACGAGGCTTTTAGTGAAAAGATTATTATTGTTATAACCTGTATATTAGATTAACAGTAAAAGCAGTTCAAAGCATAACAAATAAAAGTACCGTATACAACTCTGTGAGACAGTCAATAATTACTAAAATGAATCACAGTAGTAGATTTACAATCTTTCCTAGTATAAGAAGTATAACCAAGATATCATGTCAAAAGGAACGGTAACACCCTTAATGCTTCTATCACTACCTCACTATATATATATATATATATATATATATATATATAATTTATTTATGACAAATCAATTAGCACGACAACACACTTCGTGCGTTCAACTCATCCTCCCAAATGTACGAGTAGCAGAACCAACCAGATGATAGAAATATCGATAACAAGATTTACAAATTAGGAAATACGCAAGTACAACAATGGACAAGGATACACATGTGAGCAACAGTAAAAGACTAAGCGAAAACGTAACGACCCGGCCGGCCGTTTTGAGAGTTATAGCCCTGTTCCCCCATTTTATGCTTCATTTTGTGTTCTTCAGCTGAATTTTATCGTATCATGTTATTTGGTTCGGGTTCGGAGTGGTTTTGGAGAGAATTGTGACACTTAGTCTCTTTTGAGAAGGCTTAAGTTGGAAAAGTTGACCAGATATTGACTTATGAGTAAACGACCTCGGATTTCAATTTGGATGGTTGATTTAACTCTTTTAGGTTATTTTTCACTTAGGATTGCGTCCGGAATGTGATTTGGAGGTCTGTGGTAGAATTAGGCATGAATTGGAAAAAGTTGAAAATTTGGTGATTTTGGTCGGCAGTGGAAGATTTGATATCGGGGACGGAATGGAATTCTGGAAGTTGGAGTAGGTTCGTAGTGTTACTTGTTACGTGTGTAAAACATTTGGGGTCATTCAGACGTGATTTGATAGGTTTCGGTGTTGTTTGTGAAATTTTGAAATTTAGATGTTCTTAGGCTTGAATCCTAGGGCAATTTGGTGTTGATTTTTTTGAGTGATTATAAGGTTCGACTAAGTTTTAATGAGGTTATGGGATTTGTTGGTATGTTTGGTTGAGGTACCGAGGGCCTCGGGTGAGTTTCGGGTAGTTGAAAGATCAATTCTTGGCTTTAAAAGTTGGCAAATTTTTGGTGTTAGCTGTATCTGGTGTAGGAAGTGTGGACCGCAGAGGTATTATGCTGCCATGAGGGAAATTATGCGGGCCGCAGAAGAGGGAATGCGACCGCGGAAGAATTATGCGGACCGCGGTGAGGAGTGCGTGGCCGTGGAAGTGAAGGTTCAGAGAGCACTATATAAGCGAGATTTAGGGTTTTATTTCACATCTTAGACTTTGGGAGCTTAGTTTGAGGCGAATTTTTGGGAGCTTTTTTTCAAGGAAATTATCTGGGTAAGTAGTTCTAACTCGGTTTTGGCTAATATTCATGAATGTATCATTGAATTCATCATTCGATTCGTGATTTGGGATGGAATTTGGGGAAAATTGGCGGAGTTTCATAAAATGAATTTTTAGGAATTGAAAGCCTATTCGAGGTTGGATTTGGGTGAAACTAGTACTGTTAGTCTTATAACCGAATGTGTTGTGTGATTTTGTGACTTTTGTCGGATTTCGAGACGTTGGGTCCGGGGCCCGTATTTTGAGTTGTCTCTTTTACTTTTGACCTAAAGCTTAGAATTTTCTTATGGGATTGATTCCTTTAGCTCGTGTTGATTGTATCAAATTTTTTGTGGCTAGATTTGAGGCATTTGGAGGCCGGTTCGAGAGGCAAGGGCATCGCGGAGTAGGATTTGGCGTGGTTTCAGGTAAGTAACGCTTCCAAACTTGGTTCTGAGGGTTCGAAACCCCGAACTATGTGTTATGTGATTAGTTTTAAGGTGATGCACATGCCAAGTGACGGGCTTGCGGGTGTGCACCATGAGAATTGTGGCCTGGTTCATTCCATGGCGCCGCTTAGTGACCCTTTCTTGCTGATATCCGTGTTTCTATCATGTGATTAAGTAAATGAGCTGTAAATCATGCTATATATCATGTTAGGGCTTCACGCTGATACTGTTGAGACCCGAGTGGTTGTTTCTTGCTGTCATCTCATTAGTTTCATTGATATTTTGTACTCAGTCTTCTTCATGCATATCACATCATGTCTCAGTCTCGGTTGTTGTTATTTGGCACATTATATCATCGTCCCGGGCTAGTTTTCTTGGCATTGTGTGCCCGTGTGTGAGGCTGGAGAGTGATGACTGAGTGAGGCCGAGGGCCTGATTTTGAGTGACACTTATGGGATCGGGCTGCACGCCGCAATGGTTATGTTGAAGATTATGATAGTGCTTGGGCTGTAGGAGCCCCTCCGAAGTCTGTAACATATCCCAGTGAGCACAGATGATATTATTGAGGGATGGATCTTCCCTGGACATGGATCTTGTCCGAAGTATTTATACCTGGAGATGGATCTTCTCCATAGGGCTGGAATGACCTTCCTCGGCACTGAGTGACTGTTGTCAGTGATGTGTATATATTCCGAGATGGATCTTCCCTGGGCCGGATGGCCATATACAGTACCGAGTGGTTGAGCACTTAAGATTTGAGGTACATGGTACATTTTCATACATTCTGTGCATTGGCACTTAGAGATTAGCCTAGCTTTATACTCCCGCCTTTCTCCTTCTTTATCTTCCTTTTTGTGTATTTGTCTACTCTCAGACTGTTAGTCTTGCTATATTTCAGAACAGTTGTAGTACTTGCTCATGGTCGGGCTTTTATTTCTGCATTTTGGTTTTTGAATTAATCTTTTTTTTTTGAAATTCTCAGCATGAAAAAGGCTATTATTTATCTTTCAATGACACATCGAATTGTTTGGGAGTTGGTCGGATTGCCTAGTTCCACGATAGGCGCCATCACGACTGGGTTAGTTTTGGATCGTGAGAAGTTGGTATCAGAGCCTAGGTTACATAGGTCTCACGGGTCATGCGCGGGTTTAGTAGAGTCTTGCGGATCGGTACGGAGACGTCTGTACTTATCTTCGAGAGGCTACAGAACCTTTAGGAAACTTCACATTCTTGAATTCTTGTCGTGTGAATCTGTTGATTTTGGTAACTAACTTCTGTTATTCCATTCTCTCACAAATGGTGAGGACACGTGCTACCATTCGGGACAGACGGCCACCAGCATCACTAGTTGGGGCCGCGAGAGGCCGAGGTCGCGGTCGAGGCCATGGTAGGGGCACAAGTGTAGCCCCCACAGCAGCTAGGGAAACACCTATGATTACACCAGTCACCCCAGTTCATGATCAGGTCTTAGTTGTGGATGCTCCAGCGGGACCAACCCAGGCACCGACTGCACCTATTGTTATTCCAGGTATTCAGGAGATTTTAAGCTTAGATTTTGACCACGTGCACCAGTATTGCTCAGGCAGTCGCTATTTCTACTACAACTTCTACTTCCTAGACCAGGGAAGGCACTCAGACACCCACCGCCCATACACCCGAGCAGGTTGTTCAGGAACTACAGACACCGGAGGCACTACCAGCCCAGCCGGTTGCACCTGCTCAGGATTATGTGGTTCTAGTCATGCTTGATGACGAGAAGCGTAGATTGGAGAGGTTTAGTAGACTTCAACCTCCGACTTTCAGTGGTGCAGAGGGAAAGGATGCCCATGGCTTCTTGGACAAGTGTCAGAGGATTCTTCGTACATGGGGTATCCTAGAGACCAACGAGGTCTCATTCACTACCTTTCAGTTATCTAGAGTTGCCTTTACTTGGTGGGAGGCTTATAAGAGGCGTAAGCCTGTTGGTTCAGCATCCCTTTCCTGGAAAAAATTCTCCGTTCTCTTTCTGGAGAAGTATGTGCAGGATTCCCGCAGAGAGGAGCTGCGCAGGCAGTTCGAGCAGTTGCGTCAAGATGATATAACTATGATGCAGTATGGTATGTGGTTTTCTGAGTTATCCCCTCATGCTGTTTGGTTGGTTCCTACAGACAGGGAGAGGATTAGGAGGAAAAGTATGAACAGTAAATTGAGAGCAATAAAGCTGAAGAACAATTATAGAGCACAGTGAACAAGAAAAGCAGAGTAGAATGTTCTATTGCAGTGAATGATATATTTTTACAAATGATTGGGGTCCCCTTTATATAGGAGGGGAAAATAATATGGTACATTTCTAATTATGGCAGAGAATATTATTGGTACAACCTAGTACGGATTTGTACTATTTCATACAACATTATCTCACAATTCACGCCCTGAACCATGTGTCCTTGAAAGATTCCCGCTCTTTCTTGAGTGTCATCGAAATTTTACTTCCTTTGAGGTAGGCCGTGCCGGGTCTCCGATTTTGCTCCTTCGAGGTGTGCGTCTTCGAAACGGGATTGACCCACACTTCAAGTGTTTTGAACTCGAGCTTGAAGCAATAAGGTACTCCGAAATTGGACCTCCTGATTTCGACCGTACACAGATAGTCCCTGTATTTCTTAGAATGAAATGATAGGAAACTATTTGAATTCTCGACCCTTCGATGCCCTAATCATGATGTCAGTCGCGTGAGGTCAGCGGTTGGTGTGACTGAAAATCGTGCAAAGGTCACGTCTGCACAATTTTTGAAAACCATTAATTGATAACGACTATTGGCCATCCATTTAGCTTCTCCAAAACGCTTAGACAATCTCTACAAATACTCCAACCCTTCACTCTTCAAACTTTTACTTTTTACAATATCTTCAAATCTTCATCAACTCCTCTCTGCATTTACCCCTTTCTTGTGCTCATTCTCTAACCATCTTCTTCTTCTTCCTCTGAATTTTCACAACAAAATGGAAAAAACTTCTAAGACTGTTCCCCGAGAAGAGGAGGCCGTTTTGTCTTCACGCTCATCTAAGAACAAAATGGTGGTACCTCCTCGTATTAAGGAGTGTACCCCCGGGCCTTGTGATACGTCTTCTGATTTCAAGGTCGACAAACCTGCCTCGGTTCCGGGATGATGTGAACCCATGTCTCGGTATATCATCTTAATAACCACACTAGAACAAGTGAAGGCGAATTACCGTTGGGTGGATGCAGTGCAACTGGAGATCCCGTCACCTGAAGAGGACATAACCACTTACAAAGCAGGATACCTAAGCGTATATACATACCCATTCACCTTAGGTCCCATAGAACCTTCTTTTCCCTTTCTAGATCCAGTGATTCTCAACTTCTGTCGACAATATCGGGTGAAGCTCGACCAAATCTATCCTTCCTTCTGGAGAATTGTTCACCTGATTAGGTATTTTGCGAGTAAGGTCGAGGGGATGCCTTTTAACCTCGACCATCTGATTAGACTATACAATCCTCGTCTCTATTGAGGTGGCCTAATAAAATTACAACGTCGATCTTCGAAGTCTTTCTTCGCTAGCATTAGATGAAGCTAAAGACCGAGGGTGGATGAGCCGCTTCGTTCGAGTCAGGACCTCCGACATGATTCCTGCTGAAAAGATGCCATTCCCCGAGGAATGGAATATGAATCATAAGTATAGATTCATCGAGTACATTTCATTAATTAAATGTTTTCTCTTTCTTTCGAACTAACTCCTTTTTGACGATGCAATCGTCGATAGGTACCCTGGTGCGGTTCAGGACCTCTCGGGCTGGGTTCGAAAACTGGCTTCCACCTCTACATATGCCGAGCGCATCTGGTACGACTTGGCCAAGGCCGATGGGTGGCTGAAAACTACAGTAAGTTCTTATCATTCGCATACTCGAATCCCTTAGTAAAATACCCTTTGGCAATACACTTAACTTTGTGCTTGTGTAGGCCTCGAAGATGCTGTTTTAATGAAGCCGCCCCCACCTGGAGAGACTCCAAAACCCGCCAAGGACAAGAAGAGAAAGAAAGAGTCACCGGCGGAGTCTCCGAGGCCAAAAAAGGCCAGGCTTTGAAAACCTAGGGCCGACACGGTGGCCTTGACCCCTGAAGCTGCTGCACGTCTTCGTGCTGAGGACGAAGAGGGAGATGTAACTAAGGGAGAAGGCAACCCCAAACCGACAAGTGACCACATGCCTTGTGCTGAAAATTATTTTGTTTATGAGCCCGAAGAACCCAACCCTGAGGCTCCTCGAAGGCGAGAAAAGGCCCTGATTGAGACACTCGGGGTAATTGACGTGGATGACTCTCCACCATGCCTCTGAGGGGCAAATACGGGATGCCCAAGATATAAAGACTCCTGACGTGGGAACATCCCTAGGGGAGAATGAAATCTTCGGCGAATGCCTTTCCGGGATCGAGGAGGGCCCCGACCTCGACACCTCGTTCATCTTCGAAGAAGCCGAGAATATTCTAAAGCAGGTACACTTTGTCTTGACAATTATGCTTAGAATTTGGTTCATGCCTCACTGACTTCCTTTCTTTGTGACCAGGCTGTGATGCTCTACGATCAAGGTTTTTCCAAGTCCCGGGCTGATCTTTCCCGATGTGAAGATGAGATTAGGAAGCTTATGCTAGAGTTTGATGAACTCAAGTCTCTCTATGTCAAAAGAGAAGGGAAACTCAACGACCTTCGAGCATGCTCGGAGAAGGCATACCAAGAGCGTGCTGAATTCGTTGAGAAGGTAATAAAGCCTTTGTGGGCTTATTTTATGGTTACTTTTTTTGGTGTCTAATGTTTCAACTCGATTCTTGTAGCTTAAGAAGAAGGACGATCTGGTGGGGAAACTTCGGGAGGAGCTTAAAGTCAAGGATGCTGAAACCCTCGGGTTGAAGCAACACGTGGATGATCTGGCCTCCGAGAAGGATACTCTTCAGGAAAAGCTGACCTCGGCTGAGCACCAACTTCAGAGTGCAAAAAAGGAGAGCCATAAATATAAGGATCTCCATACTGAATCGGCCGCTGAATTATCCAAAGTCATGTCCGAAGCTGATACAGTTATGTCTACATATTGGACCGATGTTGCTGCTTCCAATGATCAGTCTAAGAAGGTATCTGCTAAAGCCGAGCTCGAGCTAACACGTGCCCTCAATCATGCTCGGTTGGAATCTCGAAGGCAGACCCTCGAGAAGGTGCATGCCAAAGGCTTTGATCTTTCTGTCGAGATCGAGAAAGTGGAGGCCTTGGAAGAAGAGGCAGTGGCATTGCTCTCCACCGATGAGGATTCTACCATCGACTCCGATAGTGGGGGGAACAAAGACAAAGTCCCCGAGGAGGAAGAGGTACCCGAAGATCAGGTTGCCGAAGTTCAAACCGTCGAAGTCGTAGCTCCTAAGGAAACTGCCTCCGATCGAGTGACCCCAACAGTTGACTAAGCTTCTTTTATTTTCTTTCTTTGGTGTAAGAGCTCCATGTGGGAGTTTTATAAACATACTTTTGGACCATCATCTGAATATAAAGAATCTTTTGTTTCATCTTCATTTTGTGTTAATTTTTGCCTTGTCTTCTCTTGAGGAATGGATTTTGGTGTTGTTGACGGTCAGCTCAATTTTTTGGACTTAGAATATAAAACCCTTAGGTTTTGTGTTTTGATAAATGATTGATAATAGGTTACCCCTCAAGGTTCGGCCAAAGTTTTAAGTTGATGTTAATTCGGGCTGAAGAGACTTTTGAGTCCAAGCTAGGCAAGGTCTCAAGCACAGTGTGATTCGGCCTTTAAGCTCTTTAAATATCGGCCCTTAGGTTTTAGAGTATCGGACTTTTGTTGTTAAATGCATTTCCTCTTATTTATTTTTCGGATATTATTGTCTCTCTTGTTGAGCAGAGAGTAACCTGGAAACAACCTCTCTACCCTTTTTGGGGTAGGGGTAAGGTCTGCGTACACTCCACTCTCCCCAAACCCCACTAGTGGAATTTTACTGGGTATGTTGTTGTTGTTGTTGTAGGTTTTAGATTATCGGCCCTTAGGCTCTTTTAGGTTGGCCCTTAGGCTCTTTTAAGTTTTCCCTTAGGCTCTTTAGGTTGGCCTTTAGGCTCTTTTAAGTTTTCCCTTAGGCTCTTTAGGTTGGCCGTTAGGCTCTTTAGGCTGACCCTTAGGCTCTTTAGGTTGGGCTAATTTTGCCTCTAAAACGGCTACAATTTTCCCTCTTTCTGGCTAAAGACTTAGTAAAAATTTTGTTATGTCTTGGAATGTATTTATATTCGTTCGATTTTTCGACGGTTCGACTGATTGGAACCTCGTTTGCAAATCGATGTGCAACGATAATTGAATACCTCTTGAGCTTTTTTTGAAGACTGATATTTTTGAAGCCTTCACATTATTCAAGGTTGATTTTATTGAAGCCCCTTTGCTTTAGCCGAGGGTAGCCTGATTTAACCGGTTTTTCAAAATATTTGAAGGCCTTTAGTTTTATGGCGAAAGTCGGACTTCTTTGAGCCGCATTTTTTTTTGCCGTAGCATTTTTATATGATCGTAGTCTTTTATATGGTCGTAGCCTTTATTCTCCGAGTGTCATGGACTTGGCCTTAATGAGGGGATTCCTCTTTGAGGTATTATGAGTTCAAGTGTGCCTCCTTGAGGTCTTACAAGTTCGTGTGTGCCTCTTTGAGGTCTTATGAGTTCGAGTGTTCGATGACTCGATGTGTCGACTGTTGATGACATTCCCCGAGTATTCGGGTGCATTTGATGTTTTTTCCCTTGAGCCATTTCATGTAGAAATATAAATACAAAAATAGTAGACTTCTCTGCGGCATGAAGTATTTTGATATAATAATAGTGCATCTTTGAATGATCGGTACATGCGTACATGCTTTTCCATTGAGGGCTCAACTTCTCTACATGGACACGGTTCATCTGACCGTTTGGCCCATTATATTGTTTCCTATCGAGGCCCTCTTGACATGAATTTTTTTTCCGAGAATGTAACCTCCGGTGATGTCCCCCAGTATTCGAGGTTGATTGAAAAGAAGCCTTGAATACTTGCCGAGTTTTACTTAGGTAGCATATAGGTGTTGCCTCGTTAAAAATCTTGCCGGTAAAACCCATTTGGGATAAAACCCGATCCAAGGGAAAAAGGGTGCAACACATACTTTAAAACCCAAGGTCTTCAAGCTGAAGGGTGCTTCGATATCTCCAATCGAACACCTGTAAAGAGTTAGTATAAAATATAAGTGAAAAAGGGGATAAGTTCATACCTCAGCAGTAATAGCGTTTGGGCAATGATATATTCCAATTTCTGGGTAGTTGCTCGTCTTCCATTGTGCTAAGTTTGTAGGATCCTTTGCCTACGACTCCGAGGACACGGTACGGTCCTTCCCAATTAGGTCCTAGCTTCCCTTCATTTGGGTTTCGAGTATTGAGGTTACTTTCCTTAGAACTAAGTCCCCGACTCCAAAATATAGAAGGTTCGTCCTTTTTTTGTAATACCTCTCGATCCTTTGTTTTTGAGCGTCCATTCAAACTAATGCGTCTTCACGTTTTTTGTCTAGTAGCTTGAGAGAAGTGTTCATGGCCTCTTTGTTTGAGTCCTTGGTGGTATGCTGAAATCTGATGCTCGGTTCCCCGACCTCGACTGAGATCAATGGCTCGGACCCATATACCAAAGAAAATGGGGTCTCCCCCGTGCTTGACTTTGACGTCGTTAGATATTCCCATAGCACCTCGGGCAATACTTCTCTCCATTTACCCTTCACATTATCTAATCTCTTCCTTAAGTTTTGGATGCTGGTTTTTTTTGTGGACTCGGCCTGACCATTTGCACTTGGGTGATAAGGTGTTAATAGAATCCTTTTGATTTTATGGTCTTCGAGGAATCTTGTTAGTTTGCTTCTGGTGAACTGCTTCCCATTGTCGCATGCTATCTCGGCGAGTATTTCGAACCGACATATGATGTGGTCCCATATGAAGTCGATGACTTCTTTTTCTCCTGCGCTTCCACCCATTTTGAGAAGTAGTCAGTCATAAATAAGATAAATCTAGCTTTACCTAGCGCCGTTGGTAGGGGGCCGACGATGTCCATCCCCCATTTCATGAATGGCCACGGGCATAGGACCGAGTGTAGTTGTTCACTGGGTTGATGAATTATCTATGAAAATATTTGGCATTTATCACACCTTCGAACGAACTCGTTGGTATCCTTTTCCATGTTATCCCAGGTATACCCCGCTATGATTTCCTTGCGAACAAAGAATCGACACTAAAATGGTTCCTACAAGTGCCTTCGTGGATTTCTCGCAGCGCATAATCGATATCCCTTGGTCCCAGGCACACTGCCAATGGTCCGTTGAAGGTCCTTCTATATAATGTTCCATTTTCATCGGGTGAGAATCGAGCTACTTTAGCTTGGAGGCCCCTCGATTCTTTTGGGTCCGAGGGGAGCTTTCCATGCTTTAAGTATTCGACGTACTTATTCCTCCAATCCTATGTCAAGCTTGTTGAATTAATATCCGCATGGACTTATTCGATCACCAACCTCGATAATTGAACGACAGTCCCTGGTATAATATCATCTTCTTTAACTGAGGACCCCAAGTTTGCGAGTTTATCGGCCTCGCTATTCTATTCTCGAGGTACGTGTACCAGCGTCCACTCTTTGAAGCGATGCAGTGTCACTTGAAGTTTGTCTAAGTACCTTTGCATCATATCTTCTCGAACCTCGAAGCTTCCATTTACTTGGTTAACTACTAAAAGGGAGTCACACTTTGCCTCGATGACCTCTGCTCCAAGGCCTTTGGCTAGTTCGAGACCTGCAATCATGGCCTCGTACTCGACCTCATTGTTAGTCAATTTCGAAGTTTTTATAGATTGTCTAATGATGTTGCCCGTAGGCGGTTTTAGAACTATACCGAGCCCGGACCCTTTCACATTTGAAGCACCGTCTGTAAAGAGGGTCCATACCCCCGATAATGTGCCCATTTTTAACAGGAGTTCTTTTTCTATTTCGGGCATAAGGGCAGGTGTAAAATCGGCCACGAAGTCTGCTAGAATTTGAGACTTGATAACCGTTCGGGGTTGATATTCAATATTGTACCATCCGATTTGGATGGCCTATTTGGCCAATCGGCCTAATAATTCGGGCTTATGCAGAATGTTTCGAAGTGGATACATAGTTAATACATATATAGGATGACATTGAAAATACGCTTTTAATTTCCTAGATGCACTTATCAATGCAAGAGCTAATTTCTATAAACGTGAATACCTGGTTCCAGCAACTCCTAGGGTCCGACTTACATAATAGAAAGGAAATTGTGTACCTTGCTCTTCTTGAACCAAAACGCCACTTACCGCTACCTCGGACATGGCTAAATACAAGTATAGTGTTTCATCCTCCTTCAGAGTATGGAGCAAAGGTGGGATTGAGAGATACCGTTTTAATTCTTCCAAGGCTTGTTGACACTCCAGAGTCCATGCGAAGTTGTTTTTCTTCTTGAGTAGGGAGAAGAAATGATGGCTCCGATCTGAAGACCTTGAGATAAACCGGCTTAGGGCAGCTATCCTTTCGGTTAGCCGTTGTACGGCTTTCACATTGTTTACGAAGATGATTTCCTTGATGGCTTTGATTTTATCGGGGTTGATCTCGATCCCCCTATTCGACACCATGAAGCCTAATAACTTGCCCGAGCTAACTCTGAAAGCGCACTTCTCGGGGTTGAGTTTCATGTTGTACTTTCTTAGGATATCATACGTCACCTGCAAACGAGTCAAATGGTCCTCTGCGCGTAGGGACTTAACTAGCATGTCATCAATGTAAACTTCCATAGATTTGCCTATTTGATGTTCGAACATCTTATTAACTAGGTGTTGATATGTAGCCCCTGCATTTTTTAGCCCGAAGGGCATTACATTATAGCAATATGTACTACTTCGTGATAAACGAAGTCTTTTCCTGGTCCTCCGGGTTCATTTGAATTTGATTGTACCCGGAGTAGGCGTCGAGAAAAGTAAGGATCTCGTGGCCAGCCATAACATCGTTCAATCGATTGATGTTGGCAGTGGGAAAGAAACTTTAGGGCAAGCTTTGTTAAAATCCTTGTCTTCTACACACATTCTGAGTTTATTTCCATTTTTAGGGACTACCACTACGTTAGCTAGCCACTCGGGATATTTTATTTCCCTAATGGATCCTATCTTGAGAGGTTTGGTTACCTCTTCTTTGATGAACGCATGCTTTACCCCGGACAGAGGTCTCCTCTTTTGCTTCACCGGTTTGAATCTGGGGTCAATGGATAGTTATCTTCGGTAGGATCTCTGTCATATCTAAGTGGGACCAAGCAAAGCAATCAATGTTATCAATAAAAAATTGAATGATTTTTTTCCTTAGTTCGGGGGCTAACCCCGTCCCCAGGTATACGTTTCGTTCGGGAAGATGCTCGATCAATATGGCCTGCTCGAGTTCTTTGACCGTGGACTTCTTCGCATCTGATTCCTCAGGAGAAACGAAGGCTCGAGGGGTGAGGAAATCCTTTTCTTCGTCCTCGACCACTTGTTCATCGATCACCTGTCCCTCGGGCTCAACCGAGGGTATGGGCTGTGATTCCTATTTGGCTACATGTTTGTCCTTTAACTTCTCCGAGGTGTACGGTGTCGATATTGGTGCCAAGTCGTGCACTGCGAACATCTCCTTAGCTGCATGCTGCTCTCCATATATTGTTTTCATGTCATCCTTTGTTGGGAACTTCATCAATTGATGAAGGGTCGATGATACTGCCCTCATGCAATGGATCCATGGCCTTCCAAGCAACACATTATACCTCACGCCACCCTCGATGACAATAATTGATGGTATTGAACCAATTATGATTAGATTCGAGCGGGTTAGAGGCAAATTCAAAAGGAAAAGTTGTGATAGAGCAGTGATTTGCTTGTGAAATCGAGGTAAGTGCTTGGTTTAACCTTAACTTGAGGGAATAGGAATCCCCAACTTAAATGCTATGTGAATTTTCATGTGTGTGGTGTATAGGTGAGGTTACGAGTATCTATGCACCACCAATTTATTTGTTGAACATGATCCCTTCCCCCGTTTCCAATTTATTTGATTAATGGCTTTATTGTTTCATGCTCATTGATGTCACCGTGACTACTTGGTCTCATTAACTTGTTGTTAAATATTGTTTCAAGTATTTTGGAAGTGTTGGTTGTTCCCTTGGTTTCATTGTGATACATAAAAATGATGAGATGGTTGATAGTATTTTTTTATATATATTTCGATTGGTTTCATTATGAAATGATAATTGATGAAGTTTATGAGTTGTACAGCTTTCTGTTTATAATTGTTGCGACAAAAACATTGTGAAAGGTTTTAACCTGAATTGTGAAAATTTTCTTAAATAAAGTGATATGATAAGGGTGGACAGATGGGATCGGGTTGCATGCTGCAACAAGAGCAATAAGGGTGATATATATATAGGGAGGACCAATAAGGGTGGACATGTGGGAGCGGGTTTCACGCCGCAACAAGGAGCAATAAGGGAGAACACTTATGTTTTACTGATTTTCAAAAACAAAGATTTGAAAACTTACTGTTTTACTTTACTATTTTTCAAGTTTTGCACTTACTTTTATTTTAAAGTCAAAATTTGGAAATATGAAAACCTATGTGAGAATTGATTATAGTTGAGACTTGGAAAAGGTGGCTGGGTTATTTTATTTGTTGCTACAGTTTATTGTTTTGTTTATTTTAGAATTTTCCTTCTTGCTTTACTATACATTGTTCACAGAATATATTATAAATGCTCCGCCATAGCCTCGTCACTACTTCGTCAAAGTTACGCTCGGCACTTACTCAGTACATGGGGTCGGTTCTACTGATACTACACTCTGCACTTTTTGTGCAGATCCAAGTATCGGCCAGAGTTAGGAGATTTTAGTAGTTGTCGTCATTTACTCGGAGACACGAGATAGATCTGCTAACGTCCGCAGATTCCTGGACTCTTCTCTTTATTTTATAGATACTGTTTATTTCATTCAAAACAGAGATACATTCTTTTAGCCCATTATTTGTAGCATTCTTAGTAGTTCGTGAATTGTGACACCAGATCCTGGGGTAGTCTTATAGTTATATCTATTTAGTTCGTGGTTCGGCTTATTTATTCGATTATTACTATTATTCATGGAGTTATTCATTGGGAAATATTAGATTTAGTTTATTTTTAAATTGTTATGTTGTGTATAGGTAAATTTTAGAGAAGATAATTAAACAAGTTCTAATATTGGCTTGCTTAGCAAGTGTGATGCTAGGCGCCATCACGATTCCGTGGATTAGTAATCTGGGTCGTGACAAATTTAAAATATAAAGTTCATATAAGGTAGAATAATATAAGAATTCCTTATGACATCGTCTATCATTGTTAGATGGGGAGTGAGTAAAGTCAAAAGAACCACAGACGAAGTGTGCTTTAAGAGAGGAAAGAGGCCAGAAAGGTGCATAAAAATTAGTACATAATGAACCGAATAAGTAAGAAGTTCTCTAAGTAAGAATGTTGGATCAAGCAGAAAAAGAAAGGATTGCTGAAAATTGACAATTATTGCATCAAAAAGAAGAAGTATATTAAGCAAGATATAGCATTACATACCATTATTTTGCTTCCTCGAACGACGGTGATCTTTATTACGATTTCTAGTAAGAGCAACTGCCTTTCGTTTCCTTCCTACAAACTTAATTTTAATTAGCGTACAAATTGGAACGTTATATAATCCTGATTTATAAATAATATTTGGGTAACATATTTACCGGAAATTTTATGTTCGTGTTCACGGTGATTTTCTACAACCGAAAAAAGAGAATATAATCAGCTCACCTAAAAATTCCGAACTTTCAGCACATGTTAAAGAACAATAAGTATCAGGTATTGTTGTTGCTACCTTGTTGTGCCATTTTTCTAAAAGGAATAATATCCTGTGTCATAAAAAAAAAGTTGTTAATTATATTATTTTATTAAAAAAAAGGAGTTGGAGTAAATCTCCGAAGAAACAAATGCTAACTAAAACAAAAGGCGTAAATTATAACTGGTATGCCAGCACAAGTTGCCTATTTTTAAAAATTAAACTTAAATCTAGATGTTAACTTATGGGAGACAATCGAAAATCTCTTCAAATGACATAATAGCAATAAATTCCTAATCCTTTTCTATTTTGATTCTTTTATTAATTATCATTGAATGAGGAGGGTCTTCTTTGTCTTCGTCATCCCTTCTCGTCATCTTGCTTTTGTTCTTCGTTTCTATCACTTCTTTGTCAATTTCGATAGCAGAAATAGCTCCAATGTCATGCATCTCTTCAGCAATTAGACTCCTCCTAACACAATCGCCTTGAATTCTCTTATCAATTTTGATAAAAAAAGTGAATCCTTTATCTTGACTCAAGATCAGCTTCTGGTAAAACTTCGATTTTCTTTCTGTAGTATCAAAAGGAATGAATTAGCTAGCATATTATTTTACTAAAACCAAGCACAACAATATCCAATAGTCATCAAATTATATATTTGATATACTAAAAATAAAAGTAAAAAAATAATAACCTTTGGAGAGATTAATTGGATATACTCTTTAACATCACAACGTAGCAAGTATTTTGTAGCATTAAAGAGCATGACATTGATATGTCGTTTGCCATCAGACACGTCAAGTTTTACGCAATATCTACAAATTGTTATATAGATAAATTAGAAACTCATTTATTACAAAGAAATAAAAACAAGTGATTTTCTTATATGTTTACCTTTCCTCATAATCAACGTTCTTTATCATACAAATGCTACAATTAGCAATTTCGTTTTCAACATTCACCTTCTTGTAGCCTTTTTTGCAAGAATAATACCACGGATTGTCTTTATTTATGGTAACGACCCGATTGATCGTTTTGAGTATTTGCACTTTGTTCGGTAGTTTACGGGCGTGAGTAGCTCCGTATGATGTATTTTGACTTATGTGAATCGTCGGTTTTGGTTTTCAGATTATTCGGGACTGATTTGGAAAAATGATTCTCAACTAGGGAGCTTTAAATTTGAAAGAGTTGACCGAGTTTGACTTTTTAGTATTTGACCTCAGATTGAAATTTTGATGGTTCCGTTAGCTCCGCTGGGTGATTTTGGACTTAGGAGCACGTCCGGATTGTGATTTGGAGGTACGTTCTTGAATTTGGCTCGAAATGGCGAAAGTTGGATTTACTGGAAAGTTTGACCGAAAGTGAACCTTTTGATATCGGGTCGGATTTCAATTCCGGAAGTTGGAGCAGTCCCGTAATATCAAATATGACTTGTGTGCAAAATTTGAGGGCAATCAGAGTGATTTGATAGGTTTCAGTATCAGTTGTGGAAGTTTCAAGTTCATTGATATTTGGATTGAGGTGTGATTCGTCCTTTTGATGTTGTTATGTGTGTTTTGAGGCCTCGAGTAAGTCCTTGTTATGTTATGGAACTTGTTGGTATGTTTGGACGTTGTTCCGAGGGACTCGGGTGAGTTTCGGATAGGATTGAGTTGTGTTGCGCTCGTTTTTAATGTTTCGATGTTGTTTCGTCAAGTATAAATGGTACTACATTAAGCAAATGACCTTCAATTTCTGTTTTTATAGAAGCATTAGATCCGTATCGTAATTACGGAGTCATAGCAAAAAGAATCGTCAAATTTGGACATCATATGAGGAGTTTATGGTCATTTTATTAAGAATTGGGTTGCCATATTTTTTTTAGATTAATTACGAAATTGCCATTGACTTCGTATATAAAAATCTGCACTATTTTCAAATATTGAAACCAACATATCTCCTTCAATATAAGGTCAAATGGAGTGATTGAAGAGCCTAACTTGACTATAATTTCACAAGGAATACATTGGAGGCATCAAAAGTGAGTTTCGAGATCACTTGGCACAAGAAACGAGATAGAACAGTGTTAAAATGAGGGTTTTGTTTATTTAACATATTTTGAGTTGGAGAGCTCGAAATTGGGCAATGTTTAGGCGATTTTCACCGTATGATTTGGGGTAAATATTCTCTACTCGATTTTGGTTATATTCCATGAATCTATCTTCGATTTTAGCTTTTGATTGACGAATTTTAAAGAGGAAATTGCGGATTTTGGCCTAAAGTTTCATAATATGAATTTGAATTTTGAACATTGATTTGGAGTCGGAATTGAGTAAAACTAGTATGGTTGAACTCGTAATTGAATGGGTTATCAGATTTTTTGAGTTTTGTTGGGTTCCGAGGGCTGGGCCTAGGGCTGCTTATTGGGCGGATTGGGCGGTTATTTACTCTTAACGGTTTGGCTTATCGGTTATCGGCTTTTAAATGTATTAATCCGCTAGCCACCCGATAAGATATCGGGCGGATTGGTATCGGTTTACCTCTTATCGGACGGTTATCGGGCGGTTTATCGGTCTAATTCTACCTATGGTTATCGACTACTAATTATACCTACTAATGTAACTCCTCGGGTAAACTCTGGTCTAAGACAGTAAGACTAGCAAAAACAGAGGCATTAAGTCATTAACCA
>MDKI01172513.1:0-13395 GCA_005239505.1 Nicotiana paniculata | reverse complement strand
AATTAAGCGCAAGATTGAATAAATAAATCAATATGATAAAATAATAAGAATAATTCAAGCTTCAAACTAAAATATTCATGTGTCACCCAAAACTCTAGAACTAATAAATTATGAAATTAAAGGAAGATAAAAGATGAAAAACTAGTTAGAAGTCTCCTCCAAGCGAGGTGTGTGTTCCCCCACGTGAATTCTCCTTCCAAGTATGTTAGATCCCGTCCAAATTAGTTTAGGATCCCATTTATACGAGTTGGGGTCGTGTAGGGGCAAAATAGGGAAAGTCCCGCCCCCCAACGTCTAGACCAGCGCGAGGCGCTGGCCTTAGCGCCGAATCTAGTACGCCAACTCTTTCAATTATCTTTCCCAGGTAAGTTTTTGCCTTTATTTGTATTTCTCTTTGAATTTGTATTCCACTTTGTACTAGTATTAGCACCTGCGCTGATGCGAGGACACTAACCATGTTAAATATTTGAGTAATTTGGATTATATGTAAATAATCTTAAAATTTAAACCTTCTCGATATAGATAATCATTGGATATTAAGTAAGAAACACTAAATGAAAATGATTAAATATTTCTCAAATCTCCTAGTTATAATTCTATTTTTAGTAGCATTCTAGCCGGTGTCATTGGATCCAAAAAATAGTAAGGAAGCAAAATATTAACTCATATTTATGGCAATACAATCAAAGGTTAAGACTATGAAGAACTCTTTGGATACGACTTGACTCTTTTACTATTACTTGAACTTTTACTTAGTGTGTTGATATTTTCTAAAAAATATTTCTATTTTAAATTTTCAGTTTCTAAGACTTTATTTTTCAATAATAATTATTTTTATAACAAAGTAAGTGAAAATATCATCCTTAATTCAAAACTCAATTTAGTCACCTATCTAAAATCTTTAAAAAAAAAATTTAGCCAGTGATTTTCTTTCTAGTATGATTACATTTTGATATTTGACATTAACCATGTTAAAGATGTGAGTTATTTGAATTATATGTAAATAATCTTAAAATTTAAACCTTATAGATAATTATAAATAATCATTAGATATTGATTAAGAAATACTACATGAAAAAGGCTAACATTTTCTCAAATCCCGTAGTGATAATTTTATTTTTGCACCATTCTTATTAATGTCATTAGAACCTAAAAATAGTCATAAAGCGAAATAATAACTCGTATTTATGAGATATGGCAAAGCATAAAGTTTGACACAATATGAACGATTCTTTGGTTACGACGTCTCTTTTACTACGACTTGAATTCTTATTTGGTATGCTATTATGTTTTAAAAAAATATTTCTATTTTGAAATTTTAATTTCTACAACATTATATATATTTCAATAATGATTATCTTTATAATGATGCAAGTGAAGATATTATCCTTAATTTAAATCTACTTTAATCGGCTATCTAAAAATTTAAATGATTCTTTGGCCAGTAATTTTATTTCAGTATGACTCCATTTTGAGTTTATCGATATTTCTAGCCACGAATTTTAAATTTTGAATACCCTATATAAATATATATTTTTGTTCTTTGAATCATTATATGTTAGATTAATTGATTGTTACTATATAACATTGCATATATTGTCTTAAAATTGCCAAGCAATTTTTTACTCGACACCATACTTGGTTTAACCACAATGCAAACTACTTAAATTACAATTAAATGAAAATTCGAATATCATATCACTTTGCTAGTAATAGTGATTTTTTAAAAAAATGACACACAATGTAAATAAAAAAATATTCTAAGATATCTTTATGTATTTGAGTTGAAAAAAATATTTAAAATCGATGAGATCGCCTTCAAAACTTTTTACACCCAACAAAGATGAAACAGAAGAAGAAATTCGTTGTCGTCTCTTATTTCTGGTTTTTAGATTTTTCATACATTTTTTCTATATTTATTTTCTTTTATCTTATTTTTTATGTCCTCTTTATTTTATTACACAAAATTAATTTATTTCGTTATAAAATGATGAGTTTTAATAGAAATTATCTACATAAGAACTTTATTTATATTACCCAACCACTTCAATTAAAAAATTGAGGATGTGTAATTTATATATAGTTCATATATAACAGGTGTGTAATCGTGTGTAATCAATATATCATCTATGTATGTTAGCTACAAAAAGTAAACAATAAATTTGGCCGGATATTTATGTAATAATCCATAAGATTTGGGTTTCTTGATTTTATCCATGATATGAATTCTATTATAATTATTTTAAAAACTCTCTACTAAAATTTAAAATATCTTATCTTTTATTTTAAAAATTACATTATAATTTAAAAAATAATCTCATTTTGAAATAATTTGTTTACATTTTAAAAATAACTATTTCATGTCATACCAATTTTTTTAAAATATACTTTCTGTTACACTTGAAAATATCTATAGAAACTATCAATTAGAAACCAATATTCCTCTTTTTGAATTCGACAAAAATATCTTTCACATAATCTAATGATTCAAAACTAATATTCTTCTGTAACGACTCGGTCGGTCGTTTTAAGAATTTGTGCCCCAATCCCCTATTAACCGCTTCTTCCATGTCTATTTATGTTATTGGAACTTGTCGGAGCATTGAGTGATGAAATTCGGGGTGATTTTGGACACATAGTACATAAATGTGGAATTTAGCTTTAGAAATCTGGCCGTAGCTAGAGCTGTGTGAAGACGGATCCGGGATGGAATTCCGTCGACTCCATTAGCTCTGTTGGGTGATTTCGGGATTAGAGGCGTGTTCTGAATGTGTTTCCAAGGTCGGTTGTGAATTTAGGCTTGAATTTGCAAAACTTAGAATTTCGGTGATTTCGGCTGATAGGTGAAATTTTAATATCGGACTCAGAATGGAATTCCGAAAGCGACAGCAGGTCCGCAATGTCATTTATGAGCCGTGTGCAATATTTGATGTCATTCGGGTGAGTTTAGACGTGTTTCGGCATCATATGTAAATTCTAGAAATTTCCTAAGTTCTTAGGCTTGAATCTATGCATAATTGAGATTTCGATGTTATAAGATGTGTTTTTAAGGCTCGACCAAGTTTGAACAAGGTACTAGGGTCAGTTGATAGGTTTGGTTGAGGTCCCGGGGCCCTCGGGGCTGTTTCGGATGCCCAACGGGTGAGTTTGAGAAGTTGAGATACAGCTGAACCATTCTGGTTCTGGGGTCTCGCACCTGCGATGGTATTTTCACAGATGCAGACACGCAGGTGAGAAGGGGGTGCTGCAGGTGCGACCCTAGGCCAATAAATGAATTTTTGCACCTGCGATGGTATTTCTGCAGGTGCGACCCCAGGCCACTTAATGAACTTCCGCACCTGCGAGTGGGTTTCCACAGGTGCGGCATCGCAGGTGCGATCCCAGTGTCGCAGGTGCGAAATATCTTGGCAGTTTATTACAAAAATCCGAGGGTTTGAATTTCATAATTCCAAAATCGATTGTGATCTCGGAACTTGACGATTTTCAGTGGGATTTGAAGAGGAGAATCATAGGTAACGTTTTCTAACCTTAATCCCTTTATATATCGATTATCTCTATCATTTTCCTCAATCTAATCAATGAAATTGGATGAAAAACCATGAAAATGGGATGAAATTTTCCCAAGAAGAAATCTGAGGATTTAGGGAGATTTAGACGTCAGATTTTGTTGATTCTTGTTCGAGTGGGTTCATGAGCGAATGGGTGTTCGGGAAATATAAATTTTACGCGATTTCGAGACGTGGGCCCGGGGGAGTTTTTGGGCGAATTTCCTAATTTGGCGTATTAGCTTATAAATAATTAGCTATTTTATTCTCTTGAAGTGATATTTACACTATGCAATCGATTGGAATAGATTTGGGTCACCCGGAGTCAGATACTCGTGGCAAGAGCGTAGTATTGGGTTGACTAGCACAGTCAAGGTAAGTGGCTTGCCTAATTCGGTGTTGGGGACTTTCCCTTATGCATTTTATACTGATTTTGTTATTGTGGACGCCGTGTACGCGAGGTGACGAGTGCATACATGGGTCATTGTGGCTAAAATCCTATTTTTACTCCTACAAAATAGCTCATTTTCATTCACATATTACTGTTTCCATCTTAATAGAGTAGATAGCTTAAGATTAAGCGTGCCTACCTGTTCTGACTTGATTTCCTTTTATTTGCTACTAGTCACATCATGCTTAGGTAGCTTTACTCTATTCTTTCATGTTATTTTTCCTGGATTGTTTAATTAAGCCATAATTGACATACTTCTACTTTGCATATATAAATTGGGACTACGGATCGAGATCCGGGAGCTTTCCACATGTACTGCATTTCATATTTAAATTGGGACTACGGATCGAGATCCGGGAGCTTTCCCCCTGTACTGAAATGCATATTTAAATTGGGACTACGGACTGAGATCCGAGAGCTTTCCCCGTGTACTGCATTGCACATTTACTGTTGAGTTATATGTTGTGCTAAGCCGAGGGCTCTCTTTCTGTTATTAAATCTTTCTTTCTTCGTTAATCCTGTTTATCATTTCTTATCTGTATTTCACTATTCTAAATTATATATTGCCGTTTTTTTTACAAACTCAGTAGGGCCTCAACCTGACCTCGTCACTAATTGACTGGGGTTAGGCTTGGCACTTACGGAGTACAGAATGTGGATTACTCACGCCCTTTCCTGCGCATGTTTTCCCCATGTGCATAAGTAGGGACCGTCACCCAGTATCGTGGTTTGGAGTCGTCCTAGCAGCAGCCAGGAGACCGCGAGGTAATTCTGCCGCGTCTGCAGAATCCCACGAGTCCCCTTCTACTCTAGTATAGGCATAGAAGACTTGTGTATTTTCCATTGTTTCATTGTATAGAGCTACCTTTAGTACAGAGCTTGTGACTATGGTGACATTCCGAGTTTTGGGAAGTGAAAGTGTATATGCTGAGCAACTATGTTATATCTACTTGGGTTTTTTTCTGTCTTTATTTTATTGATTCTGTCATTTTTCCGCAAATGTTAGGCTTACCTAGTCATAGAGACTAGGTGCCATCACGATATCTTTCGGAGGGTTAAATAGGTAGTGACAAGTTGGTTTCAGAGCATCTAGGTTCATAGGAGTCACAAGTCACAGGCCGGTTTAATAGAGTCTCGCTGATCGGTGCGGATACGTCCGTATCTTTCTTCGGGAGGCTATGTAACTGTTAAGAAAAATCAAATTCTTTGTAATTCCTTATCGTGCTAGTTGTTGTCATCAAATTCTTAAACTGTACTCTATTCTTGCTTGTAGATGGTTCGTACTCGTACCGGACATACTGATGACTAGGCACCCGAGCCCCCAGTTAGAGCCACCAGAGGCAGGGGCCGGGGCAGAGGGCGAGCACGCGGTGCAGCCCGAGCACCGGCTAGAGCAGAGGTAGAGGAGCCCCCAGCAACTATAGTTGGAGGGGCACATGAGGTCCCTACTGTTACTCCAGACCTCCAGGAGACATTGGCCCAGTTCTTGAGTGCCTTCAGTACTCTGTCTCAGGTGGGTCTACTCCCGATAGCTCCAGCTACATCCCAGGCTGCAAAAGGGGCACAGACTCCCACGGCCCATACTCCTGAACAGAGGGTTCATATTGGGCAGGTTCCAGAGTATATTCCTATGCCCCCAGCAGCTCCAACTCAGCATGAGACTAGGATAGTTGTTCCTGAGGCAGAGCATCTCCGACTTGAGAGGTACAAGAAGTACCACCCGCCTGAGTTCAGCGGACTAGCTTCGGATGACGCCCTGGGTTTTCTTGAGGGGTTTCATTACATTCTCCGCACTATGGGTATTGTGGAGACGAGTGGGGTCTCTTTCACTGCTTTCCAGCTAAGGGGAGCAGCTTATCAGTGGTGGCATGCTTTTGAGCTTAGTAGCCCGGATGAGGCAGCTTCACTTACTTGGGCTTAGTTTTTCGAGATGTTCTTACTTGAGTTTGTCCCTCAGAGCTTCAGGGATGCTTGGCGTGCGGAGTTTTAGCAGCTACGCTAGGGTGCGATGACAGTGTCATAGTATGCAGTCTGTTTCAGCGATTTTGCTCGCCATGCACCATCTTTGGTTGTCACTGTGAGAGAGAGGGTTCGGCGCTTTATTGAGGGACACCACCCTAGTATTCGGACCAACATGGCCAGAGAGCTGGAGACTGATATTACTTACCAGCAAGCCGTTAGTATTTCCCGGAGGATTGAGACTATGTTAGCCTGGGACCGGGATGAGAGAGAGGCCATAAGGTCTGGAGAGACTCGGCATTTTTCAGGAGCCCGTGCACCAGTAGCACACTATGGTAGGGGTTTTGTGAGTCGCCCTGTTCATTCAGCTCTCCCAGCAGCCAGCGGTATTCCAGCTCCTCCTAGACCTCAAGAGCCTTATTATGCACCACCAGTATCTCAGGTACCTCCTGCTCGAGGTGCTATCACTGGCCAGCCCAGTAGGCCAGTTCAGAGTCAGCAGCGGCTGCCACGTCCCCCAAGGGGCTGCTTTGAGTGTGGAGACCCTCTTCATATGATCAGATATTGCCCTAGAGCGAGGAGGGGCGCACCACCTCAGACTTATCAGGGTGCACCCCCTCAGATTTATCAGGCTCCACATCTCCTACCAGGTCCTCCAGCTATTCTTCCATCCCCAGCTGCTACCCCACCTCCTCAGGCAACTCGAGGTGGGGGTCGGGGAGGTCGAGGTCGCCCTAGGGGGGAGGCCAGGCCTGGTACTATGACCTTCCACTCCGGTCCGAGGCCATTGCTTCAGATTCAGTCATTATAGGTATTGTTCCCGTTTGTCATAGGGATGCATCGGTATTATTTCACCCAGGCTCTACATATTCATATGTGTCTTACTATTTTGCTTCACATCTGGTGGTAGCCCGGGATTCTTTGAGTTCCCCTGTTTATGTTTCTACTCCAGTGGGAGATTCTCTTGTTGTGGACCGCGTATATCGGTCATGTTTGATTGCTATCAATGGTTTTGAGATCAGAGCTGATTTACTAATACTCAGTATGGTAGATTTCGATGTTATATTGGGTATGGACCGACTGTCTCCCGATTATGCTATTCTTGATTGTCACGCCAAGACCGTGACGCTGGCTATGCCAGGATTTTCGAGGTTAGAGTGGAGAGGTTCCTTGGAGTATACTCCCCGCCGAGTCATCTCTTTTCTTAAGGCTCAGCGGATGGTTGGAAAGGGGTGTGATGCATATTTGGCTTATGTGAGAGATATTAGTACTAAGACCCCTACAGTTGAGTCAGTTCCAGTTGTCAAGGACTATTCTGATGTATTTCCAGCTGATCTTCCGGATATGCCACCCGATAGAGACATTGATTTTGGCATTGACCTGTTGTCGGGCACCCAGCCCATTTCCATTCCTCCTTATCGCATGGCTCCTCCTGAGTTGAAGGAGTTGAAGGAGTAGTTACAAGAGTTTCTTGATAAGGTATTCATCAGGCCCAGTGTATCACCTTTGGGCGCTCCGGTATTATTTGTGAAGAAAAAGGATGGCTCGATGCGTATGTGTATTGACTACCGGCAGCTAAATAAGGTGACAGTGAAGAACATGTACCCATTGACTTGCAATGATGATCTATTTGACCAGTTACAGGGTGCTAGGGTGTTCTCCAAGATTGATCTACATTCTGGTTATCATCAGTTGAAGATTCGGGAACGGGATATCCCGAAGACTACCTTCAGGACCAGATATTGCCACTATGAGTTCCTTGTTATGTCATTTGGGCTGACCAATGCCCTAGCAGCCTTCATGCACCTGATGTACATCATATTTCGGCCTTATCTTGATACTTTCATCATTGTGTTCATTGATGACATTCTGGATATTCTAGGTCCCAGGAGGACCATGAGCAGCACTTGAGGACCGTGCTTCAGACATTGAGGGAGAAGAAGTTGTATGACAAGTTTCCTAAGTGTGAATTTTGTCTTGATTCGGTGGCATTCCTAGGCCACGTGATATCTTCGGATGGGATCAAGGTAGATCCGAAGAAGGTGGCGGTACAAAGTTGGCCCAGACCGTCCTCAGCTACTGAGATCCACAGTTTCCTCAGTTTGGCTGGGTATTATCGCTGTTTTGTGAAGGGATTTTCATCCATTTCAGCGCCTATGACCAGATTGACCCAGAAGGGTGCATATTTTATATGGACTGAGGAGTGTGAGGAGAGCTTTCAGAAGCTCAAGACAACCCTGACTACAGCTCCTGTGTTGGTTTTGCCTACAAGTTCCTGGTCTTATACAGTTTATTGTGATGCTTCGAGGATTGGCTTGGGAGTGGTGTTGATGCAGGACGGTAGAGTGATTGCCTACACGTCCAGAAAATTGAAGGTCCATGAGAAAAACTACCATGTTCATGATCTCGAGTTGGCAGCCATTGTTCACGCCCTGAAGATATGGCGTCATTATTTATATGGTGTTCCCTGTGAGTTATTCATGGATCACCGGAGTTTGCAGCACATATTCAGGCAAAAGGATCTAAATTAGCGCTAGCGTAGGTGGTTGGAGTTGCTAAAGGACTATGACATCACTATATTATACCACCCGGGGAAGGCCAATGTGGTGGCCGACGCCTTGAGTCGCCAGGCGGAGAGTTTCGGGAGTTTAGCGTACCTTCATGCAGCTGAGAGGCCTCTAGCCTTAGATGTTCAGTCCTTAGCCAGTCAGTTCGTGAGATTGGATCTTTCCGAGCCTTGCCGGGTATTAGCTTGTGTGGTTGCTCGATCTTCCCATTATGAGCGTATCAGAGAGCGCCGGTATGATGATCCCCACCTTTTGGTTCTTCAGGATAGAGTCTGCCGGGGTGATGCTAGGGATGTGACTATAGGAGATGATATTGTGATGAGGATGCAGGGTCGGATCTGTGTGCCCAATGTGGATGGGTTTCGGGAGTTGATTCTTGAGGAGGCCCATAGTTCGCGGTATTCCATCAATCCGGGTACCGCGAAGATGTACCAGGATCTGAGACAGCACTATTGGTGGCGAAGGATGAATAAGGATATGGCGGAGTTTGTAGCCAAGTGTCTCAACTGTCAGCAAGTCAAATGTGAGCATCAGAGACCAGGAGGGTTACTTCAGCAGATTGAGCTTCCAGAGTGGAAGTGGGAGCGGATCACCATGGACTTTGTGGTTGGACTTCCTCGGACTTTGAGGAAGCATGATGCTATTTGGGTGAGTGTGGATCGGCTGACCAAATCAGACCATTTCATTCTAGTACTTACTACATATTCATTGGAGAGGTTGGCTGAGATTTATATCAGAGAGATTGTTCGCCTCCACGGTATTCCAGTATATATCATTTCAGACAAAGTACACAGTTCACTTCACAGTTCTGGAGAGCCGTTCAGCAGGAGTTAGGTACCAGGGTAGAGTTGAGTACATCCTTTCACCCTCAGACGGACGGGTAGTCCGAGCGCACGATTCAGATTCTCGAGGATATGCTCCATGCCTATGTGATGGATTTTGGAGGGTCATGGGATCGATACATGCCTCTTGCAGAGTTAGCTTATAACAACAGGTACCAGTCCTGCATTCAGATGGCACCGTATGAGGCTTTGTATGGTAGGCGGTGTAGGTCTCCCGTGGGATGGTTTGAGTCGGGCGAGGCCCGATTGTTGGGTACAGACTTGGTTCAGGATGCCCTGGACAAGGTGAAGGTGATTCATGAGAGACTTCACATAGCTCAGTCCAGGAAGAAGACCTATGCGGACCGGAAGGTTCGTGACTTTGCATTTATGGCTGGTGATCGGGTTTTGCTTCGGGTATCGCCTATGAAGGGCGTCATGAGGTTCGGGAAGAAAGGAAAGCTGATTCCGAGATTTATTAGCCCTTTTGAGGTGTTGCGACGTGTTGGGGAGGTTTCTTATGAGCTAGCCCTACCTCTCAGCCTAGCAGGGGTTCATCCGGTGTTCCACGTCTCCATGCTCCAGAAGTATCACGGTGACCCGACTCATGTCTTGGATTTCAGCTCAGTCCAATTGGACAAGGATCTATCATATGTTGAGGAGCCTATGGCTATATTGGACAGGCAGGTCAGAAAGGTCAGGGCAAAGGATATTGTGTCGGTAAAGGTTCAGTGGAGGGGTCAGCCAGTCAAGGAGGCGACTTGGGAGACCGAGCAGGATATGCGGAGTCAGTATCCTCATCTTTTCCCATCTCCACGTATGTTTCTATGATCGTTCGAGGACGAACGATTTTCTTAAGACGGGGAGGATGTAACGACCCAATCGGTCGTTTTAAAAATTTGCGCCCCAATCCCCTGTTAACCGCGTCTCCCATGTCTATTTATGTTATTGGAACTTGTCGGACCGTTGAGTGATGAAATCCGGGGTGATTTTGGAAACATAGTCCATAAATATGGAATTTAGCTCTAGTCGTAGCTAGAGTTGTGTGAAGAAGGATCCTGAATGGAATTCCGTTAGTTCCGCTGGGTGATTTCGGGATTAGGGGCATGTTCGGAATGTGTTTCCGAGGTCGGTTGTGGATTTAGGCTTGAATTGGCGAAAGTTAGAATTTCGACGATTTCAGCCGATAGGTGAAATTTTGATATCGGACTCGGAATAGAATTTCGAAAGCGACAACAGGTCTGTAATGTTATTTATGACCTGTGTGCAAAATATGAGGTCATTCGGGGTGAGTTTAGATGTGTTTCGGCATCAGATGTAAATTTTAGAATTTTCTTAAGTTCTTAGGCTTGAATCTATGCATAATTGATGATTTCGATGTCATGAGATGTGTTTTTAAGGCTCGACCAAGTTTGAACAAGGTACTAGGGTCAGTTGGTAGGTTTGGTTGAGGTCCCGGTGCCTCGGGGTTGTTTCGGATGCCCAACGGGTGAGTTTGAGAAGTTGAGATACAGCTGAACCATTCTGGTTCTGGTGTCTCGCAGCTGCGATGGTATTTCCGCAGGTGCGGAAATGCAGGTGAGAAGGGGGTGCCACAGGTGCGACCCCAGGCTATTAAATGAATTTCCGCACCTACAATGGTATTTCCGCAGGTGCGGGCATGCAGGTACGACCCCATGCCACTTAATGAACATCCGCACCTGCGAGTGGGTTTCCGCAGGTGCGAAATATCTGGGCAGTTTATACCAAAATTCTGAGGGTTTGAATTTCATAATTCCAAAATTGATTGTGAGCTCGGAACTTGGCAATTTTCACTGATATTTGAAGAGGAGAATCATAGGTAACGTTTTCTAACCTTAATCCCTTTATATATCGATAATCTCTATCATTTTCCTCAATCTAATCAATGAAATTTGATGAAAAACCATGAAAATGGGATGAAATTTTCTCAAGTAGAAATGTGAGGATTTAGGGAGATTTAGACGTCGGATTTTGTTGATTCTTGTTCGAGTGGGTTCATGAGCGAATGGTGTTCGGGAAATATAAATTTTACCCGATTCCAAGACGTGGGCCCGGAGGACTTTTTTGGCGAATTTTCTAATTTCACATATTAGCTTATAAATAATTAGCTATTTTGTTCCCTTGAAGTGATATTTACACCATGCAAGAGATTTGAATAGATTTGGGCCACCCGGAGTCAGATACTCGTGGCAAGAGGTGGTATTGAGTTGATTAGCACAATCAAGGTAAGTGGCTTGCCTAATTCTATGTTGGGGACTTTCCCTTAGGCATTTTATACTGATTTTGTTATGTGGACGCCGTGTACGTGAGGTGACGAGTGCGTACACAGGTCATTGTTGCTAAAATCCTATTTTTACTCCTACGAAATCGCTCATTCTCATTTACATATTATTATTTTTATCTTAATAAAGTAGATCGCTTAAGAGTAAGCATGCCTACCTGTTCTGACTTGATTTCCTCTTATTTGCTACTAGTCACTTCATGCTTAGGTAGCTTTACTCTATTCTAGCATGTTGTTTTTCCTCGATTGTTTAATTTAGCCATAATTGACATACTTCTACTTTGCATATTTAAATTGGGACTATGGACCGAGATCCGGGAGCTTTCCCCCTGTACTGCATTTCATATTTAAATTGGGACTACGGCCGAGATCCGGGAGCTTTCCTCCTGTACTGAAATGCATATTTAAATTGGGAGTACGGACAGAGATCCGGGAGCTTTCCCCCTGTACTGCATAGCGTATTTAAATTGGGACTACAGACTGAGATCCAGGAGCTTTCCCCGTGTACTGCATTGCACATTTACTGTTGAGATATATGATGTGCTGAGCCGGGGGCTCTCTTTCTGTTATTAAATCTTTCCGTCTTCGTTAATCCTGTTTATCATTGCTTATCTGTATTTCACTGTTCTAAATTATATATTGACTTGTTCTTTTCACAAACGCAGTAGGGCCTCAACCTGACCTCGTCACTACTTGACTGGGGTTAGGCTTGACACTTACGGAGTACCGAATGTGGAGTACTCACGCCCTTTCCTGCGCATGTTTTCCCTATCTGCAGATCCAGGTACCAGCACCCAGTATCGTGGCTAGGAGTTGTCTTAGCAGCAGCCAGGAGACTGCGAGGTAATTCTGCCGCGTATGCAGAATCCCACGAGTCCCCTTCTACTCTAGTATAGGCATAGAAGACTTGTGTATTTTCCACTGTTTCATTGTATAGAGCTACCTTTAGTACAGAGCTTGTGACTATGGTGACATTCTGGGTTTTGGGAAGTGAAGTGTATATGCTGAGCAGCTATATTATATCTACTTGGGTTCTTTTCTGTCTTTATTTTATTGATTCTGTCATATTTCCGCAAATGTTAGGCTTACCTAGTCATAGAGACTACGTACCGTCACGATACCTTTAGCAGGGTAAAATGGGTCGTGACATCTTTAATGAAAAAATACTATACCTTTGCAATATTGGTTCAACTGCAGCTAAATGAAGAGGTTTCGGCTATACCTTTCAATTCCTAGAATGTGTTAAATAGAAATTAATGACAATAATTATATAGCCAAAATTTTATTATTTGTTTGACGTCCATTTATATAAATTGACTCTTCAAACAAATATTTTTCAAAAAGAACAAAAAAATAATTTGTGTTGAATATTGACTGATTTTTATAGTATTTCTTTCTCCAGCATGTAGGTTTACTTCAATATATATGTAAGTAAAATTTTATCATCTCTTAAACTTTTTTTTGTTATCTAGATAAACATAGATGTGTACCCTATATATTACATTTATTTTAAAAGAAATTACTTTATTCAAATCTAGCTATAGTATTTTAAAGAACTATAATTATAGAATTTTAAATGTAAAATATTTTATAGTTAAATGGATGTTTTTTTTGCTATAGGCAAAGTTTTAAGTAAGTTGAATTAAGATAACAAAAATTCCTGATATGATTGCATATGATAAATAATCGAATTAAGTATGATAACATGGTAACAAAAGATAAATTTCTTTTTATTTTAATTCAAATTTAA
>MDKI01097472.1:0-16087 GCA_005239505.1 Nicotiana paniculata | reverse complement strand
CCCCGGATTATATTTGCAACGCCCGCTTAGTCTTCTACAAGACATAGTTGAGCGTGATCAATCCTCATCACGCCATCATCACCAATAGTCACATCTCTGGCATCACGTTGCCAAACCCTGTCCTGAAGGACTAGAAGGTGGGGATCATCATACTAGCGCTCCCTGATGCAGTCATAAAGAGAAGATCGAGCGAACACACAAGCTAATACTTGTCTCGGCTCTGAAATATCCAATCTCATGAACTAGATGGCTAAGTCCTGATCATCCAATGCTAAGGGCCTCTCTGCTGCCAGAAGATATGTCAAACTCCCCAAACACTCCACCCGGTGACTTAAGACATCGGCCACTACATTGGCCTTCCCCCGGTGGTACAATATAGTGATATCATAGTCTTTAAGTAGCTCCAATAACCTCCGGTGACGCAAAATAAGGTCCTTTTGCTTGAACAGGTGCTGCAAACTCCGGTGATCAGTGTAGATCTCACAAAGAACACCGTACAAATAATGACGCCAGATCATCAGGGCGTGAACAATGGTTGCTAACTCAAGATAATGGACAGGATAATTCTTTTCATGTACCTTCAACTTTCTAGATGCGTAGGCAATCACCCTACCGCCCTGCATCAACACCTCTCTAAGGCCAATCCTCGAGGCATCACAATAGACAGTGTAAGACCCCGAACTTGTAGGAAATACCAATATCGGGTTGTAGTCAAAGTTGTCTTGAGCTTTTGAAACCTCTCCTAAAACTCCTAGGTCCACTTGAACGGATCACCTTTCTGGGCAGCCTAGTCATAGGTGCTGCAATGGATGAAAACCCCTCTACAAAGTGATGGTAATATCCCGCCAAACCAAGAAAACTGCTGATCTCCGTAATGGTTTACAGTCATAATGGATCCCCTATTTATGATTCTTTTGTACTTTACAATCGTATTATATTGTATCGGGTTGGTTGGTTCGGATCCGTAATGGTTTCAGATTGAATTGAGACACTTAGTCTCTAGATTAGAAGCTTAGGTTAGAAAAGTCAATCGGATGTTTACTTTCATGTAAACAACCTCGGATTTGAATTTTTATGGTTCCGTTAGCTCCTTTAGGGAATTTTGGACTAAGAAGCGCGTCCGAAGTGTGATTTGGAGGTCCGTAGTGGAATTAGGTGTGAATTGGCGAAAGTGAAAATTTGGCGATTTTGGTCGGTAGTGGAAAATTTGATATCGAGGTCGGAATGGATATTCGGAAGATGGAGTAGATTCGTGGTGTCATTTGTGATGTGTGTGTAAAATGTGAGGTCATTCGTACATGGTTTGATAGGTTTCAGCGTTGTTTGTGGAATTTGAAAGTTTAGAAGTTCTTAGGCTTGAATCCGAGGGTAATTTGGTGTTTTGATGATTTTATGGGTGATTCGAGGGTTCGACTAAGTTCATATGATGTTATATGACTTGTTGGTATGTTTGATTAAGGTTCCGAGGGCCTCGGGGTGATTCCAGGTGGTTAGCAGAAGGATTGGAGTTGAAGAAATACAGCTGAACCTGCTGGTTCTGGTGATTTCCTCACCTGCGGAGTGGGAGCCATAGGTGCGAGCCCGCATAAGCACTTAGGAGGTCACAAGTGCTGGTATGATTTAGTTGTATTGGAATCGCAGGTGCGAGAAAGGGGTCGCATCTTCAAGCCAGCAAATGCGGGGCGGAGTCGCAGATGCGGAAGTTGGGAGTTTGGTTGATTCCGCAGAAGCAGAGGGAAATGGCGCAGGTGCGCACCCGCAGGTGTGAGATATTGGCCGAAGATGAGGAACCTGGGGGTTTAGGTGAGTTCCTCACCTATGATGGAAATTCCGCAGGTACAGAGTCGCAGAAGCGACAAAGGGACCGCATGTGCGGTTTCACTTGGCAGAAAGTATAAATAGAGGACTTCGAGATTTTTCCTCATTTTCACAGTTTTGAACACGTACTTTGGAGGTTTTGAGGAAATATTTGAAGGAAATTCGAGGGTTATCTTTGAGGTAAGTTCCTTGAGCCTAATTATCCTTAGCTATGGTGTTTTCCCGTTGATTTCTCACCTAATTAGTGGGGTTTTGAAGTTAAAATTGGGGGTTAGGGATTGTGATTTTGGGGATTTGAGAGACCAAAGGATGTCGGATTTTGAGGAATTTAGTATGTTAGACTCGTGAGTGAATGGGCTTTCGGGGTTTGTAACTTTTATCGGATTTCGAGAATGGGTCGAGGGGCCAGGTTTGAGTAGATTTCGTATTTTGGCTCTAATTTAGTAGTTTTCTTGTGGAATTGATCCCTTTAGCCTTTATTGAGTGTGTTGTATTACTTGTGGCTAGATTCGGGACGTTTGGAGGCCGAATCGAGAAGCAAGGGCATTGCGCAGTAGGATTTGCTCAGATTAGGGTAAGTAATGGTTGTAAATCTTGTCCTGAGGGTATGAAACCCCAGATTGTTTTGTGTCAAGTGACTATTTGGAGGTGACACACATGCTAGGTGACGGGCGTGTGGGCGTGCACCGATAGTTTGTGACTTGGTCCTTCCCATAGAAACTGTAAAGTTGAACAACCTGTTGTTAGCTACATGCTCCCTATGTGTTATAGAAAGACTGTATGTAAATCATGCTAGATACCATGTTCACGATTTATGCCGGTATTATTGGGACCCTTAGAGGTCGTTTCTTGCTGTCATATCATTGTTTTCGTTGATATTCCGTACTCAGTCATGTTCATGCATCCTTACATCATAGCTCAGTCTCTGTTGTTCTATTTGATGCATCATGTCAGTGTTGTTTGGCCTGATTATCTTGATTTTCGAGAGCCCAAGAGACTGGAGAGTCTGATGACCGAGTGAGGCTGAGGGCGTGAATTGTGCGGACATTTATGGGATCGGACTGCACGCCACAACATGTTTCATTAATTCTGCCACGATTGGCATTGATATAGCGCTTGGGCTGAAGGAGCCCCTCCGGAGTCTGTACGCACCCTAGTGAGCGCATGTAACTACTGAGTGTGAGTGCAGAGTGCTGAGTGCTGAGCGAATGTGAGGCCTGAGTGATTGTGAGGTTAGAGTGATTGGGAGGACTGAGTGATGATTGCCCGAGGGGTGGTACATGCATTATTTATGCACATATTTGATTTGAGTCCTTGTTTGAGAACTTTTTAAATATATTTTTCATTGACTTTACTTGAACTTGATTTAAACAAGCTGATTTGACTTAAACTCTGGATGTAAATCATGTCCCACTTTACTTAATTTTTTTGAAAGAAATTGTACTTGCATCTAGCTCGTCACTACTTCTTAGTCCTTACTTACTTCTGTATCTTACTGAGTTGGTGTACTCATGTTACTCCCTGCACCTTGTGTGCAGATGCAGGAGTTGTCGGTCGCAGAGAGTGCTGATTGTCCTTGTAGCTGATCATTGGAGATATCGAGGTAGCTGCCCGGCATTCGCAGCCTTGCTTTCTTCTTCTCTATATTTACTTTAGTTGTATTTTGGATTTCCAGACTATGTTAGTCTTCTTATTATCGGATCAGTTTTAGCAGATGCTCATGACTCAGTGACACCCCAATGTTTGGGGCTTTTCTTTCCGCATTTCTATATTGAGTTCAACTCTTGTTTCTTTTATGAATTGTGTTATACAAAAGTCTTTTTGGAATATCTTTGAATGAATTTTTGAAGTATTGTGGAAGCCGCCTAGCCTAGTTTCATCGATAGGCTCCATCACGACAGGTTTGAGATTAGGGTCGTGACAAGTTAGTATCAGAGCCTAGGTTACATAGGTCTCACGCGTAATGAGCGTGTTTAGTAGATTCTTGCAAATCGTTACGGAGACGTATGTACTTATCTTTGAGAGGCTGCATAACTCTTAGGAAAGTTCACATTCTTGAATTCTTGTCGTGCGAATCTATTGATTCTGGTAACTAAACTTCTGTTGTTTCATTCTTTCACAGATGGTGAGGACTCGCACTACCAGATAGGAGGTCCAACAACCAATACCACCACCAGATGGGTATAACATGAAAAACTTTTTTGTCATTCTCTTGATATGCGTATAGTTACAAGTAAAAATGAAAATTTATTTTTAGTATACATGCCAAGTAAAAGTGAACAGAGGGAGTAATTGTTTCCATAACTATGAGTGGCTAAGTTTTCTATTTTTGGGATTATGATTGAACATGGACATTGACGTTTATTGATTATTTACTTATTAATATGAATTACCATTCTTGGTTATTTTTTTAATTCTAGGTTTAAAATTTCTGAATTAAGTGGCCACCAATTTACTTACTATCTATATTATGCTTGGGAAAGCGCTGTTTAGATTAGAAAAATATTTACAGTTTGAAGGGATATATCTAACAGTGTGACTCAGTTGAATATCATGCTTTATCCTTTCTTGATGGATTCAATGTTGTAGGAGTAGAGGATTGATATATCTTGAATATGCGAAGTAGTTGTTTAACCAAAGAATTTGATCCTTTGACTAAAGCTATTTCTATGATGAACAGGGTTACTGATAATCAAATAAATAGAGAAACACGAATAATAGACAATATTGCAGAAATATAGAAATGCAAAGTAGATTGTATTCGAGAATCAGATGCCATTACAAGCTGTATTCCCCTCCCTTATATGGGAGATTCCTTGATATAACGTACAACTCTTGCTATAATTTCTCATTAATGACTAATTATGACATTAATGGGGCATTACAAAGGATAACGGTAATTGGGGTACAGTTACATAACATACGAGTAATAAAAATTGTGGGTTCTTGAATTTGCCCGTAGCTTTGTCTAGATTCATTCTGACCGTGCCTCTTCCCTGTTTTGATCAGGTTGAGTTTCCCGTGGCTGATGAGCTTGAGGGTTTATTGAATCGTGCCTCTTTGTTCCGTACTTTTTCAAAGAATCACATCCAGCTGTCGCGTACTCCTGTGTCCACATAACTGGCTGAGTTGTCAAGAGTTGGCTTACATGTGAAAATCTTTTTTACCAATAGGGATAGTCCCCCCACTTACCATATATTTATCGATTAATATTTGGTAAGTGGATACTCATTTATGGCGGGAATATTTTTCCGCCGCTTTACCTCGAAACATTGTATCCTTCTCTGAACCACAAGCGTCGTTTGTCACTTCCATTAATGCTTATATCACGTGTCCTTCTCGGATTGATTCTGCATTTACTCGACACCTTTTAGGGCTTTTTGTAGCTATGTCAGTCCCGAAGTGACCCCTTCAATTATGACTTTTCATCATTATTTTTCTTTTTTTTCATGTTTGACGGTTGTCCTCAAGTATAAATATCTTTCTTCTTTTCTTTGCTTCCACGAAACACTTTCTAACTTTGTCTTTTGTAAATAACTTTCTTCTTGCCTTTGTAAACATGTCTTCTTCAAATAAACTTCAGGGAGTAATAGATATTGAAAATTTAACGCCATCTTCTACTCCGATTAGGAGTCGGTGGGGTGGTAGACTTAGGAGTCTATGATCCATTCCTTCGAGAGGCTCCTCTTCTTCTCAGATAGTTCCCCCTCTTTCCGCTAGGTCTCTAGTTTCTCCGAGGTTTAGGGCTTCTCTGCCTTTTTCTAAAGGTGGAGGTGAACGCCTTCATGAACCTGGAGTTGATGAATTTGTTCTTGTTGAGTTTGTCTTTGCTAGAGATAATCAAGTTCTTCTAGATCAATTTTCTTCCCTTGAGAGTGTCGAAAGGTATCCAACCCTTATAACTGAGGGTCAGATTTCCCTTGTTCGTACGGAGTGTTTTTGGAGACCTGATTTCCCTGTCTACATTCTGAATAGTAATCAAAGAATAACGTCTTACAAGACGGGATATTCTTTTTTTTATATGTACCCTTTTACTCTAGGGTTTAGACATCCCATTGACCCAGTCATTATTGAATTCTGTCATTTCTTCAATATCTGCTTAGGACAAGTTGGTCCGCTTGTGTGGCGATTTGTCACATGTCTTAGGAGTATTGCTTCTTTTGCCTCGGTTCCTTTTACTTTCAACCATATTATTCATCTCTACTCTCCTACATTGTTTCGTGAATGGGTTTTTACTCTGACTGCTAGGAGCAAAAGAGTGCTAGTAACCCCTGGAGATGATAAGGATAGGTGTTGGCACCTTCGGTATGTTGCTGTACCCAATGTTGGTTTAGTGGGTGAAGAAAATATTCCCTTCCCTGAGAAGTGGAATCGTGCACGTGAGTATGCTTTAGCTCATATCTATTTACTTTTCCTCATTCTGACTTGAGATGTTTTACTAACACCATATCTGTTTGTTCTTCTCTCAGAAATTGTGGATACTGTTGAGAATGTCTCCGGTATCCGTCATTGGGTAGAAAAATTGTTGTCCGTTGCTCTTTTAGAAGAGAGATCTTGGAAGTACCTCGCTGGGAGGTATGGTTGGCATGTAAATACCCACGGTAAGTGAAGCTTTTGTTCTTTCTTCTTTCCTTACTCGAGTCTCTTCTTTATTTGTCGCTTAACTTTTTCCCTTTTGATAGGGTTGTCTGCTCGTGGGGTATCTGCTTTATCTATCTCGAAGATGTACACAGGCCACGGAGAAGGTGGGTGGTTTCAGATGATGAGTTTACACCCGTGACCTTGCCTTCTGTGTCTGTAGTTGAGCCCACTACCTTTGAAGATGTTTGACATTCCCCCATTCATAAGTCTGTAGATTACCTGTTCAATGAAGGTTTTGACCTTACTCCTGACGATGTCCCTTTGGCTGCTGTCTTTCCTGCTTCCTTAAGAGAAGCTGTCTCATCCGCTCCTTTGGCTATTACGACTTCTGCTGTTACATTGCCCGTGGCTTCCTCAATTCTTCAACCCTCCGTGCCTGCTTCTTTGCCCGCGGCTTCTCCAGCTCCTCAACCGTCCGTGCCTGTTGCTGCTTCATCTCTGCCTGCTTCCATGCCTTCCACTAGGGAAGTAGGGTCTTCCAGCAGAAAGATGCGACAGGTGGTAATAGAGGTTCCAGCTGAGGGAAATATTTTCAAGAAAATGGGTGAGCCCGAAGTGTGGCTCAAACCTTTGATAGGTCCCACTGAGAAAGCCAAGCTAGCCAGCCATAGTGCTCTTACATGGGCTAATGAAGTTGTGCATTCCTCTTTGAAGGTATGATGTATGTTATCCTCTTTCATTTTCGTATAAGAAATTTATCATATCTGATTAGTTTATTCTTTGTAGATTAATCTTATAGGCATGGAGCTCATGAAGAGGATCTCAAATACGGATCAGGAGACAAAAGAGTTGCAGGCCAATGATAATTGGAAAGCACAGTACGATAGCCTAAGGATTGACATGGATGACTTAGAAGAGGAAATGAGTACCTTGAAGCGGAAGATGAGGCTCATGGCGGCAGAACTGGCAGTAGAGAAGGCTTCTTCCAGTCAGGTTGATAAAGACAAAAGTGTTCTGGAGTCCTTATTTCCTGAGCAGCTGTCCCGCGCGTCAGAGGAGATTAAAGACTTGAAAAACTTGCTGGGGCAGAAGGAGGAATACTCAAGCAAGCTCGTGTAATCACTCACTCGTACTCAAGAGGACCTTCGTAATGGTTTAGATAAAGTTCAAACTCTGGAGGAGTCGATTGTGCCGTTAAGGGCCGCCCATGAAGACGCTGAAGCGAAGAAGGATGGATTGAGAGCTAAGATTCAACTATGAGGAAGGGATTATGAAGATCTTGAAGAGGTGGCTGCTGTTGATGTGAGCTCGGCATATATGAATTCTCTCCTTGACACATTGACGGAAACGGGTCAAGACGGTTTCGACCTTAGTGCTGAAATAGATAAAACTAAGGAAACCATGGAGAAGGCTCAACAAGGTCATAAACTCTCTTCACCTGATGGTGAGATTCCTGTTGCTCGTGCCTCTTCATCCCCAGTTGCTCCCGCTCCTTCTGCCAGTGAAGTCAACCCCCCTTCTGAAGAAATTTAAGAAGTTGGTTTACCCTTTTTTTTTCTTTGTCTCAATGAGTGGTTACCCCCGGTCCCATCGGGGGTAAATTTGGATTTCTTTAAAGTCCCCAAATGACAACTTAGGGGCACCTCAATGTATAAAAATTCTATACGGCTAAGTATAAGTTAATACTTAGTTTTTACTTAGCCGTTTTAATATATTAATGCTAGTATGACTTTTGTTGAGTCTCTGTTTCACTCTTTAAGTCTTTTGAATGCTTAATTTTTTGAGGTTTTAGTTTTACCTCTGAGTTTTGCATATAGAATACTTTAGATTACTCGTACCTTTTCGTAATAGGCACATTTTCATATTAAATGTGTGCCTTTTTGTAGTAGGCATAATTTATGGAAGAGGGCCCTTTATGATTGACATGAAGAAGACGTCTCAACTTTATGATAATGCAATAGAGTGATAGAGATTTTACACATGTTTAAGAATGTTTCCAAGGAAATTTTTTTGTTTGAACTTCCACGACATTTTACATATGTTTGATTATCGTCTAAAACTCATGTTGCAACTGTTTTTGTTATTATACCCTTGTATTTCGTAACTGTTTTTCATAGGTAACAGTTATTCGATATTAACACAAGGGAACAACTGTTTTTCACTAGTAAAAGTTTTTATAAAGATTAGGGTTTTTACCCGCAACTGCTTTTGTTGGAAACAATTTTCTAATAAGTACGAAGGAAATGTTTTCTTATTCGTAACTGTTTTATTCGATAACAGTTTTCTAAACAAATACAAGGATTTATATCTTTCATCCATAACTGTTTTATTTGATAACAGTTTCTATATGAGTACAAAGATTTCGTAACTATTTTTAATCATAACAGTTTTTGAATGAGTACACTGATGATGATATTTTACCCTTAACTGTTTTTGTTACAACAACTTTGAATGAGTATACATTTCTTCCTCGTGACTAATGTTTTTCCTTTTAGCCTCATGTTCGAGGTTTTTTTTTTTGCATTTTTGCATTAAGCTTGGTATTTGGATGACTCTTTTGATCTCTTTCAATTCTTCTCGTATCACTTGTCTTGTTGGGTAGATGGGTCTTCAGGCTCGAGCTTTTGACTTTCTGATAGTCTAGTTTGCTTCGTCTTAGCCTTCCTTACTGTATAGTCCCCCAAGTGTTTGAGCTTTAAAGAATGAGATCTCGAGCACTTGGTTATTCCTTCTTTGTGGTCCTTTTCCTGAAAAGGAAAAACATTCCGGACTCGAAGATATATAGTTTTTAGATGATGACTGCCTAACCCTTTAAAACGTCCATTAGAAAGTGTAACCCTAGACCGGGAATTGTGTTATTTTCTTGCATCTTTGCAGGTCAAATATCATCATCTGGTGATGGGTTAGCTTTATTCCTATCATCTAAAAAAGTTAGTAAATTTTTTAAATGTTCAAAATAAAATCGAACGTGTGATACCTGACCAGGGGTATTTATTTTCCTTAGAAGTAATACTTCTTTAGGTGGATGGCGTTCTAGCTTGTTGGTAGAACTCTGCCGTCCATAGCTTCCAACTCATAGGCGCCTTTCCCAGCTATGCCTCGGATTTTGTAGGGTCCTTCCCAGTTTGAATTTAGCTTTCCTACGCCTGCTTCTTTCGTTGATTGAAAGACTTTTTTGAGGACGAAGTCCCCAATCTTGTAGTACCTGAGATGAGCTTTACGGTTGTAATAACGCTATATGATTTTCTTTTGAGCTGCCATCCGTATCAGTGCTGCTTCTCTCCGTGGTTCGAGCAGGTCCAGATTGGTCCTTAATTCGTCGTCGTTTGCTTTCCATGGCTGTTGTGAACCTTATGCTTGGTTCGCCAATCTCCACATATATTAATGCTTTTGAGCCATAGACAAGTGTGAACGGAGTTTCTCCCGTGGCTATTTTTGAAGTTGTTTTGTATGCCCATAGTACCACTAGTAACTCATCAGGCCAGTTTCCTTTGGATTTATCCAACCGTTTCTTTAGATTGTTGATGATTACCTTATTCGTTGACTCTGCTTGACCATTAGCCACTAGGTGGTATGTGTTGAAGTGATCCATTTGATTTGCCAAATTTCGAAGAATTCTGTGATTTGCAAGCCTATGAATTGTGGGCCATTATCGCATACGATCTACTTCGGTATTCCAAAGAGGCATATTATGTTTCTCCATAAGAAGCTTTTAACTTCCTTTTCTCGCACTTGTTTGAACGCTTCTGCCTCTACCCATTTTGTAAAATAGTCGGTTAGCATGAGCAAAAACTGTACCTGTCCTTTAGCTGTGGGAAGAGGTCCTACTATGTCCATACCCTATTTCATGAAAGGCCATGGGGATATTATTGGAGGCAATAATTCTGTTGGTCGATGCATGTTATTGACAAACCTTTGGCACCTGTCGCACTTGGATACGAAGTTCTCGACCTCTTCTTCCATCTTGGGCCAATAGTATCCAGCTCTGACTAGGGTTCTCACTAAGTATCTTGCCCCTGAGTGATTTCCACAGTGTCTTTCATGGACTTCTTTCATCACAAATTCCGTTTGGTTAGGACCTAGACATTTAGCTAGGGGTCCTCCAAACATCTTGCGATAAAGCGAGTTGCGAATAAGGCAGTACCGTGCAACTTTGTGGTGAAGTTCTTGAGCTGCTTTCCTATCTTTAGATATGGTGCCATTCTGCGAAAAATTAAGAATTTCGTTTCTCCAGTCCCAGGTTAGTTGTTGAAAGTTACCTCATTCATGTCCTAGTCAATCATTGAGTGGAATAGTTGGACGACAATTGCATAGTCTTTGTTTGTTACTTCCATAACTACTGCGAGGTTAGATAATGCATCTGCTTCTGCATTTTCCTCTCTAGGTATTTGCATTAACTTCCATGTTTTGAATTGTCTCATGAGCTCTCGTGCTTTTTCAAGATACTATTGCATTCTAGTCTCTCGAGCGATGTAAGTCCCCTGTATCTGATTTACTACCAGTTGGGAGTCGCTGTTGATCACAATTTGCTCGATTGAGAGCTCCCTTGCGAGTTCAAGCCCTGCAATAACAGCTTCTTACTTTGCTTCATTGTTAGTTATAGTATAACACTTGATAGCTTGCCGTGTCTTTTCACCTGCGTGTGATATTAAGATTATGCCTAAGACGACACCTTTTATATTTGAGGAGTCATCGGTGAATAGGGTCCATAGGCCCGGATTAGCACCGTTAAAAATTTGTAACTTCTTTTCTACTTCAGGAATAATGCTATCACTAAAGTCAACAACAAAATCAGCTAGTATTTGAGACTTAATTGCAGTCCTAGGCTGATAGATTATTTCATGCTCACTTAATTCTATGGCCCACTTGGCTAATCTTCCTGACAATTCTTATTTATGCAGAATATTTCTTAGAGGATAGGAAGTCACAACGGTGATTTGGGTGATATTGAAAATATGGTCGTAAATTTTCTAGATGCCATTATTAAAGATAAGGTTAATTTTTCCAGATGTGGATATCTAGTCTCAGCATTTAGCAAAGATTTACTTACATAGTAGATAGGTGGTTGCTTACCTTTTTCTTCTCTTACCAGTACTGCACTCACATCAATTTTTGAAATACCCAGGTAGATGTACAATCTTTCCCCTTCTTTTGGCTTTGAAAGAAGCGCTGGTTTTGATAGATAAATAATCAGATTCTTGAGGGCTGCTCACATTCTTCAGTCCATTCGAACCAATTCTGCTTTTTGAGAACTGAGAAGAATTTAAAACTTTTTTCGTAAGACTTAGAAATAAATCTCCCCAAAGCTGCTATTCTCCCTGTTAGTCTTTGAACATCTTTTTTATTTGTTAAAATATCATGTATTTCTTCTATAGCTTTAACTTGAGAGGGGTTTACCTCTATTCCTCCGTTCATTATAAAGAAACCCAAAAATTTACCTGATTGCACTCCAGAAGCGCATTTTTCTGGATTTAGCTTCATATTATACCTACGTCAAATATCAAAAGTAGTAGAGAGATGCTCAAAATGGTCTTATGTTTGTGTTGATTTTACCAACATATCATCAATATAGACTTCCAACGTCTTTCCAAGATGTTCTTGGAACATTTTAGTCACTAACCTTTGATAAGTGGCTCCAGCATTTTTCAAGCCAAAAGGCATAACTTTATAACAGTAAGTCCCCCTGTTTGTAATGCAGGAAGTTTTTTGCTCATTTGAGGGATCCATTTTAATCTGATTATAACCAGAATATGCATCTAAAAAGCTTAATAATTCATGACCTGTTGTGGCATCAATCATTTGATCTATATGTGGCAATGGGAATGAATCTTTGGGGCATGCTTTATTTAAGTCAGTATAATCTATGCATAATCTCCATTTGACATTCTTTTAGGTACTACCACGGTGTTTGCTAGCCAGTTAGGGTACGTTACCTCTCGTATCGAACCAATCTTCAAGAGTTTATGTACCTCTTCGTCGATCGCTTGGTTCTTGAATGGTCCTTGCTTTCTTTTCTTCTGCTTAACAGGTACGAAGGATAGATCTTCATTTAGTTTTTGAGTCATCACTTCTGGTGGGATGCCTGTCATATCTTAGTCGGACCACGCAAAGCAGTCTGCGTTAGCCTTTAAATAATCAATTAACTTACCTCTTCGATCGGGGCCCAGCCTCGTGCCTATATACACTTTCTGTTCAGGATTTTGTTCAGATAATGGAACAACTTCTAGCTCTTCCGTAGTTGTTTTGATGTGCTCGTCTTCCTCCGGTTCATGAATGACGTCCAGTCTGGAATCTGCATCCGTGTGGTCTAACGTACCTTCCATGGTAACTTGATTCACCTTCTCATAAGTATTTTCTTTCGTACATGTTTCAGCAATAATACCTTCTGTACCTATTTGGGTTTCTTCCATGCCCGTTTGGGTGGCGTTACCCTCATGGGAGATTCCCTTATCTTGTGATTCTTCCACCTCTATTTTCTTGTGTTAGTGTACCACAGAGTTTATATTTCTTGCGGTTTGCTGATCGCCTCTAATTTGCTAAATCCCCAATTCAGAGGGGAATTTAATTACCTGATGCAAGGTGTAGGGTATTGCTTTCATGTCGTGTATCCATGGCCTTCCCATGATTACGTTATAAGACAAGTCAGTATCATGACTTGGAACCTGGTACTTTTGATCACCCCCTCAGCATAAGGGCTAAGCTCAATTTATCCTTTTGTTATAACCGTGGAGTTACCAAACCCTGATATGGCTCCTGCCCTTGGGATTACTTGATTCCCCAATAGCATTTCTTCCACAACTCTTAGCAAAATGATATTGACTGAACTACCTGTATCAATCAACACTCTTTTTACGTTAGTGTCATGAATAAGTAAAGATATTACCAGAGCATCGTTGTGAGGAAGCATTAATCCTCCGATATCTGCATCATCGAAGGTTATATCATCCGCTTCTAGATTTTCACGAACCCGTTTTCCATTTGTAATTGTGAATTTTGTGGTCATTTTACAGACCGCTCCGTTTACTTCTTCACCTCCGTGTATCACGTTGACGGTTCATTTTGGAGAAGAAGGCTTTAGGGGCTCCTACCTGTTCCTCATATATATGCCTGTTTACCTTTATTACTAACCAATTCTGTTAAATAGCCGTGTTTCAATAAATTTTCTTCTTCACCTTGTAAAAATCTGCAATTCGCAGTCTTGTGCCCATGATCGTTATGGAATTCACACCAGTGATCAGGGTTCCTTCTATTTGGATTTGATCGCATCTCTTTGGGCCACTTAACCTTGTCTCACATGTTCCTCAATATTGAGACAAGTTCATTAGTACTTACATTAAAGGTATGATCCCCAATTCAGGTATTACCTCTAGGTCGTTCATCTTGATCTTTTCTGGATCTAGATGAGGGTGAGACTATGTGTCTTCCTGATGGTCTATAGTCTGACCTAGTTTTTTCGAACCTGGGATGAATATCACGTCCCGAGGGTCCTAAGTAAGGATAGTACCTGTTTTTACTTGATCTTTTGTCTGATTCAGGACGTCTGTATCTGGAATGATCGTCATCTCTTGAACGAGCAATGATATCTTCCTCTATTCTGAGTTTAGTACTATAACTGTTATATACATCATTCCATGTTGTAGCGGGGAATTCTCTTAGACTTTCCTTAAGTCGTCTCGTGGCTTCTGAGCTTTCATCGTTTAGGTTGCTTGCAAATGCCATGGCTGCCCAATTATCAGGCACCCTAGGTAATTGCATTCTTTCTCGTTGAAACCTGTCTACAAACTCACAGAGTAGTTCCGTGTCTCCTTGTTTTATTTTGAATATGTCTTCCATTCTTTTCTCAACTTTTTGTGCACTAGAGTGTGATTTTATAAATGAATCTGCAAGCTCAACAAAAGAGTCAATAGAATTTTCAGGGAGAAGAGAATACCAGGTTAGGGCTCCTTTGGTAAGTGTTTTCCCAAAATTTTTGACAAAGATTGATTCAATCTCTTGTTTTGTTAGGTCGTTGCCTTTTACTCCAGTAGTGAAAGTAGTCACATGATCACGCAGGTCAGTTGTTCCATCATATTTGGGAACATCAGGCATTTTAAACTTCTCGGTTATAGGCAAAGGTGCCGCACTAGGCCTCCAAGGTTGTTGAGAATACCTATCAACATCAATGCCTTTGATAATAGGCGGTACTCCAAGAATTTGTTCGATGTGATCATTCTGCTCCTTCATCTGTTTCTGCATGGTTACCAGTAAATTTTGTAATTCAGAGTTATTAGATATACCTGGTCTCGCTTCAAGAGATTCATTGGGAGTATCTCCCCTTCCTGAGTTTGCCAACCTAGATGGAGGATTTTCCATGGTGATGGTATTATTGAGGGGTGGTGTTGGTGGTGCAGGTAACGCTTCCAGTAATCCCCTCGCAAATTCTTGCAAATCTTGGCTCACATACTCTACAATCATTTTCTTTACTCGATCTTGTTCCACCGTTTGATCATTATTATCATTGTTGTAATTAGATTTTTCTGGGGATTGTTCCCTTGAACCACGTGGGGTTCTTGAAGGTGATGGAATTGGGGTTCTATTCCTTTGCTGGTTGTTGTTGTTGGAGTTCCACATAGTTTAGAGGATATCGCTTGAAAAGCAAACAAATATTATCAGATTCCCGGCAACGGAACCAATTTGCTTAACCAAAGAACTAGATCCTTTGGCTAAAGCTATTTCTAGGATGAACACGGGTTACTGATAATCAAAGAAATATATAAAAACAAATAATAAACAATATTGCAGAAATATAGAAAAGCAAAGTAGATTGTATTCGAAAATCAGATGCCTTTACAAGCTGTATTCCCCTCCCTTATATAGGAGATTCCTTGATATAACATACAACTCTTGCTATGATTGCCCATTAATGACTAGTTATGACATTAATGGGGCATTACAAAGGATAACAGTAATTGGGGTACAGTTACATAACGTACGAGTAATAAATTGTGGGTTCTTGAATCTGCCCGTAGCTTTGTCTAGATTCATTCTGATCGTGCCTCTTCCCTATTTTGATCAGGTTGAGTTTCCCGTGGCCGATGAGATCGAGGGTTTATTGAATCGTGCCTATTTGTTCCGTACCTCTTAAAAGAATCACAACCAGTTGTTGCGTTCTCCTGTGTCCACATAACTGGCTGATTTGTCAAGAGTTGGCTTACGTGTGAAAACTCTTTTTTACCAATACAGTAGTACTGTAGGAGAATACTATTCATATGTACGAGTCAGTCACCTAAAGTTTTTAGGTAATATTGATTAATAGATATAATCACGACTTAATAGGATTAGTAGACCGACTACAACTGTGACAATCTGATAGGTTCTTTTGAGTACTAGCTCCCTTTTCTATGTTCTGAGATCTCCCAAAGTTTTATTTGATGATTTATGATTTCTGTGCGTGGTTTGCGCTTTTTTTCGAAATTCATATTGATCACGCTCAACTATGTCTTATAGAAAGACTAAACGGGTGCTGCAAATATAATCCGGGGGTATTACGCCCAGAGTCGACCCCACAGGGAATTTACGTATCAATCAAGCCGTCAGAATATGCAGCTTTTACTTAATCAATTTTCTCAAGACTTTTGAATATCATTTGGTAATGTTTTACTATTTCTACTGACAAAAGTAATAAACTAACGATTAACTAACAATATGG
>MDKI01109211.1:0-20809 GCA_005239505.1 Nicotiana paniculata | reverse complement strand
ACTTTCTGAGGTGTAATTGTAAAAAAATTATTATTTTTTAGAAAAATCTCGGACTTTTCCCAACGATGGATCTGTTGGACAATTATCTTGAGGGATAAAGTCTGATTAAAAAAAAATTCCAAAAAGATTTTTTTTTTTTTAGGATAGGTAGGGAGTATCCCTTGATTTTTCTTTGGGCACCGGTTCTTCTCCAAGGGTGTAGCTTGAACCAGGCACTTTAAATTTTTTTTTAGAGTAGTTAGGAAGAAACTGAGTATCTCTGAGATACCCATTGACATATTTGGTGCCGGCATATTAGGTTATGACATACATTCTGTTTTCCCTTATATTTGGTTTGACATGTGATGCCTGAGTAAAAATGAATAGCCTATTTTGTGATGCCTTAGTTCAGTTGCTTGACTTGTATGCTACATAGTGCAATATTGCTTATTCTCTCAATTTTGTGTGCCTGCTTGACTTGAGAGTTGAACAAAACCGTTGTGATTGAGTCATGTGCAATGTGTGAGTGAGGTTTAGTGATTTTTTATGCTATCCTGTATAGTCTAGAACTTGCCTCGTGTGTTTTCGAAGCGAAATTGTAGGTTATGCTAGTCTAGGAGATGACGTAGGCATTTTCTTGCTTTATTTTGGATGTGCTTGTCACATGAAAATTAGAAATTTCCATTGCTAGCCCCTTTGAGCCGTTTGACCTTTTCTTTGGTACCCACATTACAAGCCGTACCCCTATTTTGTTCTTAAACTGAGATTTTTGCACCTCTTTCCTCCTAAGGCACTTAGTCGCTAAAAGAAGTAAGATGAGATATTGGGGATTAACTTTTGAGTGGAGCCATGGAAAGGCCTGCTAGTGCACTAAAAATTGTATTCAAAAGTCACTAGCCATTGAATCTTCATGTATGCAGTGTATGTAGGAAAAAAATATGATAGTAAAAGTATGTACAAAAAGATACACACCTCCAATTTTTATTAATTTGTGCTAGTGAAAATATAGACGTGCTTAATTAAAAAAAGGGTTATGTTGAATATGAATTGTGGCAAGGGAATTAGTTGAGAAGAATATGTGTTGATTTGTGAAGGTAGTGTATTAAAGTGTCGAGGAGGGTTAGTCACTATTCCTAAATATATCCTACTCGTCCCTTAGCCTACATTACAACCTTAAAAGTCCTAATTGATCCTAGATTTGGCTAACTTGAATTAGTGAAGATCTACACTACGGGCAAGATTATAGTACGACCACGAGATGCATATGAATTCTTTGTGAGAGTGAGTGAATTTCTTCAATTGTGTGATGTCCTTAAATTATGTTCAAAAGCATATTTGAATGTGTGGACTAGTTATATTCACTCTTTTGTTGTTGACGAGGGCACATGATCTTATGAACGATTGGTAATGTTGTAAACTTTCTTGTTAGGTAGGTACGTGAATTGAGAGGGGTTAGTGGTTGCAAGTTGACTCTTGAGTTTGGGTGGTTGCAATTAGGTTGTTGGTATGATTGATTTAATTTTTATACTTGGGCATGTTTAAAGAAGGGAAAGAATGTGAAATTTTATATGTTCATACTTGATTGCCGGTATCGATCATAGTTAAGGGGTAAGGTGTGTGATTGAAAAGTAAATTACTCTGTGATAATGAAATTTATACGTGTTGAAGGGTAGTGGATTGTCCCATTGCTCGAGGACGAGCAAGAGTCTAAGTGTGGGGTGTTGATGTTTAGCTTAAAGTGTATATATTTCTATGTATATCGCCTCATATTTTACTTTTGTTTCATGATTTTTAGATGTTAAATATGATGATTTATATTAATTTCAAGTGTTTTTTATGCTTAGGAATGATTTGGGATCAATTGGGGGCGAAACGCGCGAAATTTGAGCCAAAACGGACTAAAACACAAAAACCGGGCAATTTGGCAATTTTGGGCGCCACAGGCAGCGTCCAGCCCTACCTGTGGTGCTGGAGGCAGTACACAAAAATGGGGCAGCACCCTGGTGGGCGCTCGGCGCTAGCCAGGGCGCCGGTGACGAGTGTTTTGAGCTATTTTGCCCGGGACACAGTTATTTCGGCCCTAAACCTACCCAACACGTATAAAATCAAGTCTAAGCTTATTTTTGAGAGTATCTAACATACTTTGAAGGGGAATTCACGTGGAGGAACACACACCACGCTTAAAGGAGGCTTCTACCTAGATTTTCTTCTCTTCTCTTCCTTTAATTCCATAGTTTATTAGTTCTAGAATTTTGGGCGCTACATGAACGTTGTAGTTTGAAGCTTGAATTGTTCTTATTGTTTTATCATATTGGTTTATTTATTCATCTTGCGCTTAATTATTTGATTGCTTGATCACCAATTGAATACTACGTACGAATCTAGGATTGAACTCGGGAGAGGCAATTCTAGATTGCATATAAGATTGGGTAGAGCAAGATCTTAATCCTTCAGGGGAGCGGATTTGCGGTTAGGATAGGAATATACCTAATCTCCTTTCTTGGTTATTATACGGGAATTATTAATGCGTTCTTGTTAATCCTAATTTCATAGGAATATAGGCGTTAGGTTAGCTTGAATAGGCGAGTTGTACTTCGGGAGAAGGCTACGAGCAATATTAACCTCGTCAATCAATAAACCAGATAAATTAATTAGACGATTTAAGTGGAAAACTCAACAGGATTGTTTGCTAACCCATAGCTCTAGAATATCGGCTCTTATTGAATTCGTGTCTAATTTCGCCAATTTGTTTCTTTAATTTCATAGTTTACTATTCTAGATTAAGTTTAGTTAAATATTCATACTTTCGTATTCGCTTGAATAGATTAATTATTTAGGTTTAATTTAGTTGATAGTTAATCAGAAGTCCCTGTGGGTACGATATCTGGACTTATAATCATATATTACTTGTCGACCACGTATACTTGCGTGTGCGTTTGGGACCAACAAATTCTAACAACAATAATTAGCTAACAAAGAACTAATCATATCTAGTAGAAAATTAAAATCAATTGTGAAACTCAACCTTTAAAAAAAACATGAACTATCACGACCCGGAATCCCAACTTCGGGGTCGTGATGGAACCTAACATCCACTTTCTAGGCAAGACGATGTGAGAAAATTAAATAGACAATTTGTTAACAGTTAAAAACAAAATGATAATATACAACGAGACATAGAAACACAATCTAACATAGTACTAATATAAGTCACGTGATAATACCTACTCGTAGAAATATGGAGTCACGAGTACACGAGCAACTACAAGTCTACAAACAAAGTCTGAAATAAACACAAGTGTTTCGAAGAAAATGAACAGTAAAAGTGAGAAAATGAAGGGGACTTCAAGATCTGCGTATGCCATCAGATCTATCTCGAGTCTCCGTATGCTATGATCCAAGCTGACAGACTTCACGCACCGCGGAGATCAATACCAGTATCTGCACAAGAAATGCAGAAGTGTAGTATGAGTACAAGCGACCCGATGTACTCCGTAAGTGTCGAGCATAACCTCGATGAGGTAGTGACGAGACACCCAAGTAGATAAACCTATACAAGTGAATATAAAGCAATAACAATAACAAAGAATGATAACGTACAAACTAGGAGGGGACATGCAAAAGGGGAAAATATAACAGTTGTGACAAGTATGAAATCACGAAATAGTCAAGTAAAAATTCAACCGATGAAATCAGATAAACCAATGATATGAAAATGGCACGGCATCACCCTTCATGCTTTTATTCTCGTTCTCACTATGCAATAATATGAATATAATAGCATGAGATCATCCTTCGTGCTTTTACTCTCATCTTCACCATGTAGTAATAATATAAATGAAATGGCACGACCTTACCTTTGTGTTTTTACTCTCTTCCTGTCATATAATCATGATAATGTAAATGAAATGGTACGGCATTACCCTTCGCGCTTTTACTCTCTTCCTCCTCATGTAATAATGATAATATGAATTCGAGCAATAAATAATGCGGGGAATAAATCTAACGTCAAATATGGTTCCATGATACCCAACTTCAACATCCAAAAATACTCAACAACTATGAAATAAGCAATAATTACGGAACGAAGAATAAAAGAAGCATGAACATCATAATTAGAAAAGCAATAAAATAAAAAGAAACAAGTTCAACATTCATGCTTTAACCCTATAACAATATATAAGTACTTGTCGTCTCACATATACATTGTTCACATACATAAAACACATAGAAAATAGACTAACAAGTCCTAATCTCTCGAGTCAAGGTTAACCATGATATTTACCTCGCTCCGCAATCAAATCAAAGCTCAACCGGGGCTTTGCCTCTAGAATTGGCCTCCAAACCAATCAAATCTAACCAAATATAGTTCAAACAATTCAAAATAAGCTTTAGAAACTACTCATGAGTGAAAAAGGTTCAATCTTTAATGATTTTGGAAAAGGTCAACAAAAGTCAACCCCGAGCCCGCTTAGTCAAAACTCGAGATTCGGACCAAAACCCATTTACCCATTTGATTTGTTTTACAATCCGACCCTAATTCGAGGTCTAAATCTCAATTTTATAAAAATTTCTAATTCTATCCGAATCCCTAATTTCTACCATGGAAATCCTAGATTTGATATTGAAATCTTATAAAATGTAATGGATAATTGAAAAGAAATGGATTAAAGTCACTTACCAATGAATTTGGGAAGAAACGTCTCTTGAAAAATCGCCAGTAGGGTGTTTAGGGTTGAGAAAATGAGCTAAGTCCCATTTTTCCCTTCTTTTACCAGTTGCGGATGTCGCAATTGCAATGTCTTGTTTGCAATTGCGAACAAAAAAAATGCGAGACAAGGGTCACAAATGCGAAACCTTTCTCAGGGCCATAGTAGTCGCAAATGCGACATTTGGTTTGCAAATGCGAACTTCCAACTTTTGCAAATGCAGACTATTTCTTCGCAAATGCGAAGACTACTCAAGGACCACGAAGTCGCTAATGCAACTCTGAGATCACAATTGCGATCAATAACATTCTGCAAATGCCAACAAAATCCTCGCAAATGTAAACACTTGTTCGCAAAAGCGAGGCTCGCAATTGTGAGCCAGACCTCGCAAATGCGAGATCCGCAGCAGAGCACCAGCCCTAGAAGTGCACCAGCTATTCCAACCTTAATCGAATTCATACAAAACACGTCTGAAACTCACTCGAGCCCCTCGGGCACCAAACCAAATATGTACACTAGTGTAACAACATCATACGAACTTGCTCGCGTGATCAAAATACCAGCAAATTTAACCTACGGCCAAACTTACAAATTCTTTAAATCTTCAAATTGTTACACGTTAAATCGAGTTAGGGACTTCCGAATTCAATTCCGGCATACACCCAAGTCCCAAATCACGATACAGACCCACTGCGACTGTCAAAACACTGATTCGGGTTCGTTTACATAAAATATTGACCGTAGTCAACTCAAATTATCTAAAGGCCCATTTTTCTCATAAAAGGTTTTCAAAAAAGGACATGGAGTATGCACGTAAATCGAGGAACACTAAACGGGACTATTCGACATCTCGAAATATATAAATAAAGGCTAAAACTCAAAATAACCTATCGGTTCATCACATTCTCCCCCTCTAAAACAAACGTTTGTCCTCGAACGGACATAGAAAGGTTCCTTGACTAGTGAAAAGGTGTGGGTATCTACTCTGCATATCGAACTCGGACTCCCACGTGGATGCCTCGATCAACTAACCTCTCCACTGTACTCTAACTAAAAGATAGTCTTAGACCTCAACTTCTGGACCTGCCGAGCTAGAATGGCCAGCGACTCATCCTCTTAAGTCAAATCCTTGTCCAATTGGACTGAGCTGAAATCTAACACATGGGACGGATCACCGTGATACTTCCGGATCAAGGAGACATGGAACAACGGGTGAACTGCTGATAACCTAGGTGGCAGTGCAAGCTTGTAGGGTCCTGTTCGCCCATTCTATTTAGAATGTCGTTCTTCAGATTTACAATCCACCTTACCAACTCTCTCAAGAATCTCAAAGGGTCCGATATACCTAGGGCTCAACTTGCCCTTCTTTCCGAACCTCATCATACCCTTCATGGGTGAAACCCAGAGAAAAACCCTCTCTCTAACCATGAATGCAACATTACAAACTCTATGATCGGCATAACTCTTCTGTCTAGACTGAGTTGTGTGAAGTCGATCCTTGTTGCACCATATTTTGCACTAGTCAAAACAGGATTCAACTTGTTGTTTCTCTGTTGTTGATAAAAGACAGTTGCCACATAATAGTCAAAGGTATGCTAGGACACCTATTCAATTACTAAGTCATATTCATTATTAGTCTGCTAATCAGTGAGATTATGGGTAAGAGTTCTTGTTCTTCTAAGGGGAAGGTGTTAGGCACCCTTTAAAGTCTACCTGAGGTAGCTCCACAGGACTGAGACTAGGTTTGGGATCAATTATTTATACTATGCCTTAATCACGATTTTACAGACATGGATTACCATATATTAGAACATAATTCTTACAAAAGGTAGGTGTAATTTAAAAGGGGTATGAATTATAGAGAAAATAGTATTAGTGTATATACACTTGAAAAAGCCCTTTGAAAAGAGATATAAGGATGTTTATACTTAAAATGTATGTGAAAAGGAACTAACTTTTTTTTTCAAAAAAGCATGGAGGTGTATATTACTCTACTAAGATGGGGTAAGCCTAAGATATACCTTAATTTGAGGACTTGAAGAAAGATCATTTTGTTGAAAATCCTTTAGGGCGATAGTACTCCACTTTTTTATGAAAATTCTGATTTGCCTCTTTAATGGTAAAGCTTTCGATTCAGATCTGATTTTCTTTGGAAAGTGGGCTGTTGTTTTTTGCTAAGTTATGGGCTTAAAAATCTTGTTAAGAAAAGTAGGCGAGCAAAAGCATAATATGATATAAACAAATGTAATTAGCGAAGTGTGGATTAACTACTAACAAATTCCTTTTAAATTCTATATTATTTAGGGATTGCCTATATTTTATACGAATTAAAGCATAAAATAAAGTATGTGATCTAATATATGAGTGTTATATACATGTGAGATATAAGAATAGCAAAGATATAACGAAGTGCAACAAGATAATAGGCTAACCTAATGAAGTTGTAAACAATAATAAAGGAATTGAGGGAAAGAGGACTGGAATCTGGTAATTGGGCCTCAAGAATCCAGGTCCAACAGTAAAGAGATGGCAGCAAATGACCTCAGACCTCCAATAATGCAGGAGTACTGAGCTTGGGTCTGAGTTCCTTGGAAAATCAGCAGGCCCAAACAAATGTACATGTCCAAGAGAAAGAGAAAGTCATTAGATACATGTTCTATATATTCAACCATACACCAGATATATAAACAGATGATCGAAGCAAAAATGTAACAAACTATCAATACTATAATACAATGAGAAAACATATACTAATGTAGTAGTTATACATGGTAAATAATTAATGTTGAAAACCTTTCTTTGTCATTAAACATTAAACCCCTAAAGAACCAAAAGTGTCAATGAATTAAAGACTAAGGAGGTAGTTCTACTCAAAGTCGATGCTTCCTTTGAATTCCTAGACACTTAAAAGTTCCCAAGGGACTTGAAGGACCAGGGCAATGATTGTGTCGGGGAGGTAGCCCAATCTAGAGTTAAACTCTGCTCCCAAATACCCCTAACCACTAACGACTTATTTTTTTCCTATGGGTTTATGAAAATAGTCATAGTTATGTTTATTTAATGAAAAGAAAACTTGAAAAATAACAGGATGTAGACAAAAGATCATTAAATTTCATAAGAGTTCATCCTAACAACACTGTTTCATATAGGTACAACTAGCAGTTAGATATGAATACAAGACAATGACAACTCAAAAGCTATTCTTAGAATTAACAGAAATTGATATAGAGAAGGAGAGTTTTTGAACACTTATACTTTCATATGCTTTAGTTAAATGATGAAGGATATAAGCTTATGAACTTTTAGGATTATCCTAGTTAGCTTTATCAAATTATAATCTTGACCTCAAGACAAACAGGATGTAGGAAACAATATGTAGAGATAGAGATCACAACAAATGATCAATGGAAATTATGAAATTTGAGTGAACATGAGAAGTCATTAAGATACATTAGAGCTTAATCATGTAGACTATTTAGACTCAGAAATGAAAGTCATTAGAGGTCACATTATAGCTTGATCAACATCAATTAAAGACTTAGAAGCATGACAAGTGATCATAAGCAGACAACATCTTATTATAAACTGAAAATAACATTTATATACTAGTTATAAGAATCATAAGCGACTATAGTTCACAGAAGAGAACAAGCATGTCAATAATATTCAAATAAGATGATCAGAAGGGGAAAGTTGGAGGTGTACTGACCTTCTCGAGGGCAGCAGACAAAACAAGGATTTTTTTAATGCCTAAGAACCCAAAACTTCAAGCTCGAAGCAACTAAAATACTTAAAAACGAAAAAAGGAAATCAGTAAGAAAACCTAGGGTTTTTCTTTGAAATCTCAGAATTACGCTTAGATGGTTGTTCTTTCGTCTAGTTGGTGGCTCTAGGTTGTTGTAGATGATGTTAGGTGAGAACATTAAAGGCCCTATTTATAGTGCCATAAGTCTCTAGTGTTTCAACGGATTCAAAATCATGAGTGGAAAGTGACGAAAGATTGATGATGATAGCAAAATCAAGTGAAAAATTTGAGAGACGAGAGGGAAAAAAGATGAACAAATTTACATGAGTGAAGAAGGTTGAGCATTGAAGGAATAACCTATCAGCCAAAGCTCCAATGTCCAGAGGTCATTGCATTGACCTTAGAACTTCGAATAATCATGATGAGGCTCTAAAATGTGCTCATATATGCTCTGATTTAACAGAACGTGAAGGAAATCTAGAGATTTGAAGTTGCATCTTTGAGTCCAGGGTTTCAAATTAGGGGTTTTAAATGTGATCAACGAAAATGGAAACTGAAATCAACTGGCTTCATAACCTAAGGACAAAGCAGACGAATCTGTAAGTTGGATTTGAAAAAACGAAGGAGAAATCAGACCAGCGATGTTTTGAGCTTAGGGTTCCAGGATTGGATTTTTGATTTTGAGTGTTGAGATAGGAAATAGTCGGATGGATTCGCAGATTTTAGAAGGCAAAAGGATGGTTTCAGGATCGATCTTTGAACCATGAGAGAAAATCAGATGATTTGAAGGTTTTTCCCTTTCGAGCTTAGGATTTCGGATTAGGCGTCTTGAATTTGTGATTGAAAGAGGAAATTATCAGTGGGATTCATGGATAGAGAGACAGAAAGGATAATTCAGAGTGGTTTCGAATGACCTTGCACAAATTTTCTCAAGGTTATGAAGATTGATGGCTGAAGGAGATGAGAGGAAAGAAAGAGGAAAGGGAAACGAGGGCGACTAAGTGAGGTGAGAAATGATTAGGGTTTTTGGGAAACAGGGAGTCCGTCTCTGGGTTAAGGTTGAGAGATAGAATCTGGGTCGTTGGATCATTAGATCAACGGCCCTGATAAATCAAAGGTTAGAGATTTTTGGGGCGGATATTTGGTGTCCGTTAAATTAGGAGATTTTGGACGGTGGGAATGAGATCTCTAGGGCCAGTGTTTAAAATCAAAAGAAAATTGGAGATATGTGAGCCATTGATCAGATGGATCAACGACTCAGATGTATGTGTTTTTGTTTTCTGAGGGATGAGGGAGGGTGACGTGGCACGCGGTGATTGGTTCAAATGAGATGGAAATGACTGCCACGGTAGAAAGAGAGGGGTTGTTTGAAACAGGCATTTCTGTTTGGGCTTAGCAATTGGGATGAAAATAATTTAATAGATGGCCACTTTGTTATTAATTGAGAAGTGTAATTATAACCTTTTGTCTTTTAATCCTTTTTTGAAATTAATTTAAATAAACTTATAATTTTCAATAAAATATGGTAAAAATTATAATTATTATATGCTACTAATTATTTTGATTAATTATTTGCAAAATATTTATTTTTTTCTAAATTGTAACAATAATTTCGAAATACCAACACAGTAACCTAATTTACTAGAAATTACGGAGTAATTTATCAAATTAATTAGAACCTACGTAATGTATATATAAAGGTTATTTTAATAATCTTAAAATAGTAAATATATATGTAATTACATAATATTAATAATACGTGATTTATTTTAAAACTAATACTTAATTAATTTATAAAAAATAAGTATTTATTACTACAAAACACTTTAAAAATATTTATTGTAAATTATTAAGTATAAATAAATTAATTTAAAAAGGGGTGTCAAAATTGGCCGTCAACAATCCTGAATAATCTTGACCTTTTCTAAGGCATCCTGAATCAAATCGGTACCCAACAACAGAGCCTCTCCCGGCTCAAACCAAACAACTGATGAACGACACTGCCTCCCGTATAATGCCTCATAGGGACCCATCTGAATACTCGATTGGTAGTTGTCATCGTAGGCAAACTCCGCAAGCGGCAAGAACTGATCCTAAGAACCCCTAAAATCCATAACAGGCACGAGGCATATCCTCCAATATCTTTATGGTGCGCTTGGACTGACCGTCCGTCTAGGGGTGAAATGTTATACTCAACTCAACCTGTGTGCCTTACTCAAGCTATAAAGCCCTCCAGAAGTGCAATGTGAACTGCGTACCCCGATCTGAAATGATGGACACTGGCACACTATGAAGACGAACGATCTCGCGGATATAGATCTTAGCCAACCGCTCTGAAGATAAGTAACTGCTACTTGAATGAAATGTGCCGACTTGGTCAACCTGTCCATAATGACCCATACTGCATTGAATTTCTTTGAAGTGGGTGGGAGGGAGCCCAACAACAAAATCCATGGTAATACGCTCCCACTTCCACTCGGGAATCTCAAGATTCTGAAGCAAACCACCAGGACTCTGATGCTCGTACTTACTTGCTGAAAATTCTAACATCGAGCCACATATGAAACTATATCTTTCTTCATTCTTATCCACCAATAATGTTGCCTCAAACCTGATACATCTTAGCGGCAGCCGGATGAATAGAATACCACGAACTTTGGGCCTTCTCAAGAATCAAATCACGAAGCCCATCCACATTCAGAATACAAATACGGCCCTACATCTGCAACATCCCATCATATCCAATAGTAACCCTCTTGGCACCACTGTGTCGTACCGTGTCCTTAAGGACAAGCAAATAGGGTCGTCATACTGACGCTGCGATCATACAAAGAAGATCGAGAGATCGTGCAAGCTAGGACACGACTGGGCTCCGAAACATCTATCATCAAGAACTAATTGGCCAAAGTCTGAACATCTGATGCTAGTGGTCTCTTACCAACCGAAATATACGCAAGGCTACCCATACTCATAGCCTTTCTAGTCAAGGCATCAGCCACCATATTGGCCTTCACGGTGTGATACAAAATGGTGATATCATAGTCTTTCAACAACTCCAACCACCTTCTCTTCCTCAAGTTGTGATTCCTTTTCTTGAACAAATACTGTAGACTCCGATGATCCGTGAACACCTCACACGACATGACGTAGAGGTAATGCCTCCAAATCTTTAGTGCATGAACAATGGCTGCCAACTCTAGGTATGAACAGGGTAATTCTTCTCCTGGACCTTCATTTTCCGTGATGCATATGCCATCACCTTGCCCTCATGCATCAATACTTGCACCGATCCCGATACGCGATGCATCACAATACACCATGTAGGATCATGAGCATGTGGGCAACACCAACATGGGCACCGTAGTCAAAGCAGTCTTAAGCTTTTGAAATCCCAACTCACACTCATCGGACCACCTGAATGGAGCACCCTTCTGGGTCAACCTACTTAATGGGGCTGCTATGGATGAAAAACCCTCCATGGAACAACGATAATAACCTGCCAAACCAAGGAAACTCTGAATCTCTGTAGCTGAAGTAGGTCTAGGCAAGTTTTGAGTTGTCTCAATCTTCTAAGGATCCACTTTAATTCCCTCGGCCGATACAACATGTCCTAAAAAGGCAACTGAATCCAACCAAAACTCACACTTTGAAAACTTGGCATATAACTGACTCAAAGTCTGAAGTACAATCCGAAGATGCTGCTCATGCTCCTCTCGACTGTAGTGTAGATCAAGATATAATCAATGAATATTATCACAAAATAATCCAAATGTGGCTTATATACCCGATTCATCAAATCCATAAATGTTGATGGGGCATTTGTCAACCCAAATGACATCACTAGGAACCCATAATGCCTATACCGAGTTCGAAAGGCTGTCTTAGGGGCATCTGATGCCCGAATCTTCAACTGATAGTAGCCAGACCTCAATTCAATCTTTGAAAACACTTTGGCACCCTAGAGCTGATCAAATAAGTCATCAACCCTTGACAAAGGGATACTTATTTTTGATAGTTACTTTGTTCAACTACCAATAGTCTATACATATTCTCATCGAACCATACTTCTTCTTCACGAACAACATGGGCACATCTCAAGGCGAGGCACTGGGTCTAATGAATCCCTTATCAAACAAATCATGCAATTGTTCCTTCATTTCCTTCAAATCAGGCGGGGCCATACGGTATGGTGGGATAGAAATAGGTTGAGTTCCCGGAGCCAAATCAATACATAAGTCAATATCTCTGTCGAGTGGCATCTCCCGCAGATCTGCAGGAAACACCTCTGGAAACTCACGCAAAACAGATACCGAATCAATGGAAGGAGCCTCCGCACTGGAATCGTGAACATAAGACAAATAAGCTAGATATCCCTTCTAGACCATACGGCAAGCCTTCACATAAGAAATAACCCTGTTGGTAGAATGACCAGGAGTCCCTCTCCACTCTAATCGAGGCAACCCTGGCATGGCTAAGTTCACCTTCTTAGCATGACAATCTAATATAGCATGATACAGTGACAACCAATCCATGCCAAAAATAACATCAAAGTCTACCATATTAAAAAGTAGGAGATCTATACTAGTCTCGAGACTCCAAATAGTAATCACACACGAGCGATAGACACAATCTACAACAATAGAATCTCCCACAGGCGTGGACAAATACATAGGAGCACTCAAAAAATCACGAGTCACAACCTGATATGAAGCAAAATAGGATGATATGTAGGAACACGTAGTAACCGGATCAAATAGAACTGAAGCATTTCTATTGCAAATTGGAATAATACCTGTGATAATGGAACTAAATGACTCGGCCTCAGGTCTAGCTGGGAATGTATAAAAACGGGGCTGGGCCCACCACACTGACCCCTGACTCTTGCACGATCTCTAGCGGGCTGGCCTCCACCTCTAACGATCTGACCTCCACCCTTAATGTCCTGATCTCCACCAATGGCAGCCTGACCCCTAACTCAAGGTGGCCGAGAAGGAAGTGAAGCAATCGGTGCCAGAACAATGGCACGAGAACCCTACTGGTGCATGCCGCCTTGTGATCTAGGGAAAATGTAGAAAGGTGTCTCAGATCTCCACAAGTATAACAAGCCCTCGACTATTGTGATTGTTGACGCTGGAACTAACCCTGTCAACCTTGATAACCACTCTGATAACTATGGATAAGATGTGCACTAATAGAAGCTGAATGTGCAATGTAGGCTAGCTGCTCAAGACTAGATACATAAGGACCACGTCTGAAGCACCGTGGGTGCCGCAACAACCGGTTGAACTACTTCAATTGGCTGGGCTGCTAGAGTCTGATATAGGGGAGCCACCTGCTCCGGGGTGTGAGTAGAGGGATTCTTTTCTCCTTCCCCATCCCGAGAGACGCTTGGTGCCACCGGAAAAGCACCGGTATGATCCATACTGTCCATAAGGCCCACCAAGAAGACTAGAACATCATAAAGCACTGGAGTGGCTATGAATCCCTCGGGGACCTGAGCTGGTCCGACGGGTGCGGTCTAAGATGGGACCTCCTCCTCATGATCAACCTGAGGCTCCACTGCTTGTGCTGCCACTCGACCTCTAGGGTGAGCTCTGCCTCTGCCGGTCTCTAGCTCGGCCTCGCCCTCGGCCTATGCCCCTAGTAGTAGCTGCCAAAGAGGGTTACAGCTCCTGTCCGACTGTAGATGATTGTGCTTGTTCTCACTGCGAGAGAAAAAGAATACAATAGTTCAGTCATCAATTATAGAATAATATCGCACGATAGAAAAAGAAAGAAGTGAATTTTTTTCAAATACTCCATAGCCTATGGAAGATAAGTACTGACGTCTCCGTACCGATCCTCTAGACTCTACTAAGATTGCTCATGACTCATGAGACCTAGGCAACCTAGTGCTCTGATACCAACTTGTCACGACCCGAAATCCCAACCTCGGAGTCGTGATGGCGCCTAACATCCACTTGCTAACCAAGCCGACGTGAGATAATTAAATAGCCAATTTGTTAACAGTTAAAAACACAATAATTATATACAACGTCACATAGAAACCTAATCTATCACAGTACTAATATAAGTCACTTGATAATATATACTCCCATAAATCCCGAGTCACGAGTACACGAGCAACTAGAAGTCTACAAAAAATGTCTGAAATAAATATAACTGTTTCGAAGGAATGAACAGTAAAAGTTGGAAAAGGAAAGGGACTTCAAGGTCTATGGCGCCTGCAGATCTACCTCGAGTTTGCATATGCCATTATCCAAGCTGATGCACCTCACGCACCGTGGGGATCAATATTAGTATTTACAAAAGAAATGCATAAATGTAGTATGAGTACAACCTATCTGATATACTTCGCAACTGTCGAGCCTAACCTCGACGAGGTAGTCACGAGGCTGTGACAAAACACCCACATAGATAAACATGTACAAGTTACTATAAAGAAGAAAAAATAATAGAGAATGATAATGTACAAAATGGGAGGGGACATGCAAAAGGGGCAAATATAACAGCTACGACAAGTATGAAATCACGAAATAGTCAAGTCAAACATCAACCGATGAAATTAGATAAAAAAATGATATGAAAATGGCACGGTATCACCCTTCCTGCTTTTACTCTCGTTCTCACCATGCAGTAATATGAATATAATGGCATGACATCACCCTTCGTACTTTTACTCTCATCATTACCTTGCAGTAATAATGTAAATGAAATGGCACGACATCACCCTTCGTGCATTTACTCTCTTCCTCCCCATATAATAATAATAATATGAATTCGAGTAATAAATAATGCGGGGAATAAATTTAACGTCAAATATGGTACTATGATACCCAACTTCAACTTTCAAAAATACTCAACAACTATGAAATAAGCAATAATTACGAAACGAATAATCAGAGAAGCAATAACCCAAACTAAGCATGAATATCATAATTAGCAAAGCAATAAAATACAAAGAAACAAGTTTTACCTGCATGCTTTAACCCAATAACAACGTATAAGTACTCATCACCTCACATATATGTTGTTCCCACACATAAAATAAATAGACTAACAAGTCCTAATCCCTCGAATCAAAGTTAACCAACATACTTATCTCGCTCCGCAATCAAATCAAAGCTCAACCGGGGCTTTTCCTCTAGAATTAACCTCCACACTAATCAAATCTTACTAAATATAGTTCAAACAATTCAAAATAAGATTCAGAAACTATCTACAAGTAACAATGATTCAAATTTTAATGATTCTAGAAAAAGTCAACCCTGGGCATGCTTTGTCCAAACTCGAGATTCAAACCAAAAATTAGTTACCCATTTAAAACCGAGCCCGGTTATATGATTTATTTCGAAATCCGATCCCAATTCGAGGTCTAAATCTCAATTTTACAAAAATCCTCAATTCTACCCAAATTCATAATTTCTACCATGAAAATCCTAGATTTGATGTTGAAATCTCATGAAATGTAATGGGTAATTGAAAAGAAATAGATTAAAGCCACTTACTAATGAATTTGGGAAGAAAAGTATCTTGGAAAATCGCCTCTAGGGTGTTTGGGGTTGAGAAATTATAAGAAATGAACTAAGCCATGTTTTCCCCCTCTTTTACACAGCTTTGGATATCGCAATTGCGACACAAGTGTAGCAACACCAAATGAACTCGCTCTGATCACACCAAAATAACACCTAAAACCACGAATCAGACATCAAAATGTATAAAATTCCTAAAGAAACTTAAGAACTTTCAAAATTTACAACCAAACGCCCGACTCACATCAAATCAATTATGTTTTGCACCAAATTTTGCAGAAAAATCATAAATAGTGAAATGAACCTATACCAAGTTCCAAAACCGAAATCCGAACCCGGTAACAATAAAATCAACCTACGGACAAACTTAGGAATTTTTTAAACCTTCAAAACTAGTTTTCAACAAATCACGTTAAATCGAGTTAGGGACTTCCGAATTCAATTCCGAGCATACGCGCAAATCCCGAATCACGATACGAACCTATCGGGACCGTCAAAATACTGATCTGGGTCCGTTTACAAAAAATATTGACATAGTCAACTCAAATTATTTTAAGGCTAAAATTCACATTTTCTTCCACTTTTCATATAACGATTTTATGGAAAAGTACACGGACTGCGCACGCAAATCGAGAAATATTAAATGGAGCTCTTTGAGGTCTCAAAATATAGAAATAAAGACTAATACTCAAAATACCATATCGGATCATCATAATAATAACAATAAATCTAAAATTAATCACATTTCTTGAATACCTAGAAGAGATCTAAGATTCAAAAAAAATTTAACTTTACCACCTTAAAATTGGGAAATATTATCAGTGCGACCCATAGCATGTACCACTATGCAATGCATCAGTTCAAAATACTGCCATAATTTTGCACTCCGTCTCATTAACGGCAATTTTATCCTAATTCATGGATACACAGTATAAATATACACAAAATACGTTTCTGAGATAATTTTTGACCTATTGAAGAATTGAAGAGCGATTAAGGCAAGAAGAGACCGAATTTCATCAAAAACTCAACCATCGATCGGTTTTAAACGGGAGTTTGTATCGAATAGTTAATTTTAGTGTCGTATATGTCTTTGAACTTATTTGTGATGACTTTTTCTACCGTTATAAAATAATTTACCTTAAGGTTTAATGGATAAAATACTTGTTTGTGAATTTAACTCTAATTTAATTGCATTCGTTTATAAAGCTTTGAATTAATTGCAAATTTGTTCACCGATTTATTTAATTGAAAGAGAAATAGTTTGATGATTATCTTTGCATTATTTTATTTGATTTGATTTAATGACTCGTCTAACAATCGAGAGAGCTTTTTAAATTGTTGATGAAATTAAATAAGGAGAATATTTAAAAAACTTTTTCTTAAAGGCTAGTCTATTAACGTGTTTTTGGATATATCTTACAGTGCTTCATATTAAGTTACCTCGGAAAATTCAAATTTAATTGAAAGAGAAATCTTAACCTTACAATTAAGCTAATTATTTAGTAAATTCATAAAAATCATTAAAACATAAAAGATAAATTTAAACAGATTAAATCGCGCATAACTATCTTCCAATTGCGACCCTTATTTCTTGATAACAACCCTTTTTAGCTCTCTAAACTTTTGTCAAGGATCTTATTAATTTAGAATTTTAGTTTGTTACTTTGGTTTCCTCGATCTAGGTATTAATCATCCTAAATAGCGACAAACAATCAATTAATAAAATATTATTGAATACAATACATAAGCTATGCTATTTTTGATTAACAAACATTTATTTTGTCCATAGTGATTTGCAAAGAGAAAAGAAATAAAAACAACTTGATAATGGGACCAACGGTTATGCACATGAGAGTATCAACTCGGGTGAAAATCGAATTACTATGTTTCAAGATACACACTACATATATAGTAGATTGAACAACTAAAAAAGAACATAAATGTGTCACTTCAGTTTGGATAAATCCGAGTGGATTTAGCTATCAAAATCAAACACCTAATTACATAGTTCTGAGAACTTTATTAGAAGCTCATAAAGCACAAACAAAACTAGGATGATAAACAAATCAAACCACAAGACTGACTAATAGACAGCGGTTTATACTTGTTAAATTTACATCTCAGCTTTGGTAGCTTTAATATCCTCACCACCAGCAGAATTACCTTCCTCAGCAATATTAATCACCTTGGTCTGCTTCTTCGTCTCTTCAGCCAACTTTGGCACAGTAATCTTCAAGACACCATTTTCCAAATGGGCCTTTATTTGTTCCAAATCTGCATTCCCAGGTAACCTAAACTGTCTCCAGAATTTTCCACAAGTCCTCTCAGCTCTGTGCCACTTTTCTCCTTCAACTTGTTCCTCTATTTTCCTTTCCCCACTGATTCTCAACACTCTGTTCTCTTCCACCTCGATCTTGATGTCATCCTTTTTCATCCCTGGTATATCAAGTGTTATTACGTGCTCTGTTCCTGTTTCCTTCCAGTCTGAGCGAGCTAACGCGATTGAGTCGACCCCTTTTGGGATGGTGAGTGGGATTTGTTCAAGAATCCTGAAAGGGTCTTCTTGTGGGAACATTGAGTCCCAAAAGGGGCGTGTGTATGGCATTAGTGCTTCAGTTTGTGATGGAAGCAATAAGACTACAGCCATTGCTAACACTAGAAAGCTCAAAAGACTAACAGTTGTTTTCACCATTTTTGATTTGTTCTAGTATGGACGACGTTACAAGTACACTAGTTATGCAGAGTTTTGTGTATCAAGGGACGTTAACGGGTTGGAAGGTAAAGAGTAGAGTCCTTTTTTCTCTATATGTTGGAAATAACAAAGTGGGCATCTGTTTATATAGAAACGAGGTGACCTGTTCTTTTGATGGAAGAGAGGTCTACAAGTTTCTAGAGAAAGTTTGAAGAGGGGGACCCTTGGAAAAATAACGTAGACAATAGTTCTGGAATGTTCAATATTGCTCTTGAATATTCAAGGATAACACAGGGTTGTAGTCACCTGACAAATAATAAAGTTCCACGTTTGCAAATTGCACCCTCAAACCAAACCTGCAGCTAGAACGATATCTACAGCATACCATCCATATCTAATAGTAAGGTTTATTTCTTTGCAAGTTCAAGTTCTACGTTGTAACGACCCAACTGGTTATTTTAGGTATTTGCATCCCGTTCAGTTGTTTAAAGCCCTGAATAGCTTCATATAACGTATTATGACTTGTGTATAAATTGTCAATCTTGATTTTCAGAATTCGAGATTGATTTGGTAAAATGATTCTCAACTAGGAAGCTTTAAGTTGGAAGAGCTAACTAAGTTTGACTTTTGCATATTTGACCCTGGATCAAAGTTTTGATGGTTCCGCTAGGACTTGAGCGTATGCCCGGATTTGCATTTGGATATTTCTAGAAGGTTTCGGCACTATTTGGCGAAAGTTGGAAATTTGAAGGTTTGGAATGTTCATAAGTTTGACTGGGAGTTGACGTTAATGATATCGGGTTCGGATTGTGGTTCTGGGAACTAGAATAGCTTCGTTATGTCATTTGGGACTTCTGTGCAAAATTTGAGGTTATTCCGAGTTGATTTGATATGGTTCGACACGAGTTTTGGAAGTTCAAAGTTCAAAAGTTCGATTTGAGGCGCGATTCGTGGTTTTGATCTTGTTATGTGTTATTTGAGGCCTTGAGTAAGTCTGTGTTATGTTATGAAACATGTTGGTATATTCGGACGGGGTCCCGAGGGGCTCAGATGAGTTTTAGACGAGGTTCGGATCGTTTTGGATCATTTTGGCTATGCTGGTTTGGCAGGGGTTCTAGTGTGACCGCACCTGAAGAGCTATGGGCGCAGATGCAGAGCAGCAAAAGCGGCAAAGGGGTCATAGAAGCTGAAAGTGGAACTGGGAGCAAGAGTCCGCAGATGCGGAGGACTCAACGCATATGCGATGGCGCAGATATGGCGGCTTGGAGCGTAGAAGCGAATGGCTCGTAGAAGCGTTGGTTAATATCGCACCTGCGATTGTGCAGAAGCGATACTTTATCTGCAGGTGAGAATGGACGGGTCTTCAGTGGTTTCCGCTGAAGTGGGTGAGTTGTCACATAGGCGACCCTGCAGAAGAGGCCTTGAGTTCGCAAATGCGAAAATAGCTGAGCAGAAGTTATAAATCGGGGTTTTTTTTTCACTAATACACATTTTGAGTTGGGGAGCTCGGATTTGGGTAATTTTAGAGGCGTGTTGTTGCGACCAAACACATTCACGCAAGTATACATGGTCGTCAAGTAATAAAGTAGTGAATAGAGTATCATTTCCACGAAGACTTATGATTAACTTTTGACTGATTCTAACTTAAACAACTTATCAATTCAAGAGATTACTCAGAAAATGTATAAGTGACTAATTTATTACCTAAAACTATCAAGCAATGAAATAACTAGCTACTAACCACAACACTTAAGCAATTTCGAATAACAATTGATCACGCTCAACTATGTCTTGTAGAAAACTAAGCGGGCGCTGCAAATATAATCCAGGTATTACGCCCAGAGTCGATCCCACAGGGAATTTATGTATCAATTAAGTCTTTAAAATACTAAACTATTACTTAATCAATTTTCTCAAGACTTTTGAATATCAAGTGGTGATGTTTACTAAATCTAATAGCAAAATAATAAACTAGCAATTAACTAACAATATAGTCTAAACAATGATAATAAAGGTCTAAGGTTATGGTTTCCCCCGTTGGTGAATTCTTCCTCGGATATTTCTTATAGTTTAATTAGTCACCTCTAATCATGAACGCTCTATCTATCACAAATCTCTCTCAAGTAATTATGATAATTTACTAGACGCA
>ML326333.1:0-24223 GCA_005239505.1 Nicotiana paniculata | reverse complement strand
TCAATTGGGACATCAACTGGCATCAATAAGATCTGACCATGGTACTGAGTTTGAGAATACCAAATTTGCTGAGTTCTGTGATGAACATAGTGTCAATCACAATTTTTCTGCTCCTATAACCCCACAGCAAAATGGGGTTGTTGAAAGGAAAAACAGAACTCTTGAAGACATGGCAAGAACCATGCTTCTATCAAGCAAACTACCTCACAGCTTCTGGGAAGAAGCAATTAACACTGCATGCTACTTTATTAATAGATGTATGACCAGAATTCTGGTAGAGAAAATTCCCTATGAATTACTTAAAGGGAGAAATCTCAACATATCCCATCTTAGGGCTTTTGGACGCAAGTGTTATGTGCATAATAATGGCAAAGATTCTCTAGGAAAATTTGATCCCAGAAGTGCTGAGGGAGTGTTCTTGGGATATTCAACACATAGCAAAGCTTATAAATACAATAAAAGAACTATGTGTGTAGAAGAAAGTATACATGTTGTCTTTGATTAAACTAACACTTTATCTGAGAGACAGGAACCAGAAGATGAGGAGCTTGGACTGGTGAGGAACACTGACCACATTGAAGCACCTATGGCAGATGGAACAGGTGATGGACCAGGTTCAACAACCCCATGCAACTCGACAGGGGGAATTCTACATGAAAATACTGGCCCTGATCCTATTCCACAACTACAGGACAACATGGAACAACCCAGAAGTGAAAAACTGATACTCAAACCACACAGATATCAGAGTTCTCACCCTCTTGAGAACATCATAACAGACTTGAGATCTGGAACCAAAACTAGATCCTCCTTGAAAAATCTGTGTGCGTTTGATGCATTTCTATCCTTGATTGAACCAAATAACATTGTTGAAGCCCTGCAAGATGCTGATTGGGTAACAGCCATGCAAGAAGAGCTGAATCAATTTGAGAGGAGTCAAGTATGACACTTGGTACCCAGGACACTAGACAGATAAGTAATTGGTAACAAGTGGGTCTTCAGGAACAAGCTCGATGAGGATGGAACTGTTACAAGAAATAAGGCTAAACTGGTTGTTCAAGGATACAGCCAATAAGACGGAATTGACTATGATGAGACCTTTGCTCCTGTGGCAATATTAGAGGCAATCAGACTTCTTAGAGCATTTGCTGCACATATGGAATTCACTCTTCATCAGATGGATGTAAATAGTGCCTTTCTTAATGGCTATTTGAAGGAAGATGTATTTGTAAAACAGCCTCCTGGTTTTGAAAGCAAAGGGTCACCTGATCATGTATATAAACTTGACAAGGCTCTCTATGGTCTCAAGAAAGCGCCTAGAGCTTCGTACGAGAGATTGTCAAAATTCCTGCTGGAACATGGGTACAAACGAGGCAAGATAGACAGTACTTGTTTCCTAAAGGAAAAGGGAAAGATATTCTAATTGTGCAAATATATGTTGATGATATCATATTTGGGGCAACTACTGAAAATCTTAGCAAGGAATTTGCTACATTAATGGGCAGTGATTTTGAAATGAGTATGATGGGTGAGCTAACCTTCTTGTTAGGTTTGCAAATCAAACAAACTCCACATGGCACAATGATACATCAACAGAAGTATGTGAAAGAACTCCTCAAGAAATTCAAAATGGAGGGTTCAAAAGAGATAGATACACCAATAGCCACAACTACAAAATTGGATGTGGATGAACCTGGTTCATCCGTTGATCAGAAGACATACAGAGAGATGATTGGGTCTCTACTCTATCTTACTACAAGTAAACCTGATATTGTGTTCAACGTGGGACTATGTGCTAGGTTTCAAGCCAATCCAAAGGAGTCCTACCTCACTGCAGTAAAAAGAATTTTAAGATATCTGAAGGGCACCACTGATCTGTGCCTTTGGTATTCTAAAGGTAGTAATTTTGAACTTGTAGGATATGCTGATGTTGATTATGCAGGTTTCTTGGTTGACAGGAAAAGTACTTCAGGCTTGGCTCACTTTTTGGGCTCCTGCCTTGTCTCTTGGGACACCAAGAAACAAAATTCAGTAGCCTTGTCTACTACTAAGGCTGAATATGTGGTTGCAGCCTCTTGTTGTGCCCAGTTGCTATGGATCAAGCAACAACTCCTGGACTTTGGTATAGATGTGGGATGCATTCCTATTTACTGTGATAACACTAGTGCAATTAGTATGACTAAGAACCCGGTTCATCACAAGAGAACTAAGCACATAGATGTTAGGCACCACTTCCTGAGGGATAACTATGAAAAAGGAATGATCTCAATCGAATTCTGTGCTACTGATCGTCAAATTGCTGATATATTTACCAAAGCATTGAGTAGGGAGAATTATGAGAGAAACAAGCTTGAATTAGGGATGATTAAGATCACCTAATTGAAAATCAAAAATGAAAAAAAAAAACTGAAAATTTGAAAAAAAGGGAATTTTTTTTGGCTAGAAAATTTTAATTAGGTACTTAATCAGATTAACCATTGCTCAGTACTATGTCTTTATTGCCATACTCTTCTGCGATGTATTAATATGATTCCCTAGTTACTAATGATGTTTCTCTATCTTTGTGAATTGAGGCCAAATAAAGATTTTTAACAGGATGAACTTGGTTCATCCATGCTGGTTTACATGACTGACAAAATACGTTCTCATCTCCATACATGTATTAATTCAAGTACAGTCATACATGAGCAGGACTCTATCCACTTATGGTTCAAATTCATATTCTCTTACTTACCCAAATAATGAACCAGTTCCAAGAAGTCCCGTCTCAATTACTTAGCCTAGTTTTAGGGGGAAAGTAACTGTCTAATCAATGTCCAATCGCTGACAATCCTTAATCGATTAGTATCCTACTTGAGTTAATACACTTCCGTTGTAATATCCCCAGCCACAAGTTATAAATAGGCCATCATTACCTATTGTGCATAAAGCAACAGTCGAACCTTGTTCAACTTACTCATATCAAAATCCCTACTGCCTTTTATTTTCTTCTCTCTCTAACAAAATCAAGATCATGTCGTCTCCTCCACCAGCTTCTTCTGACTCATCCCCAAACAGAGATTATGATGGGGGAAACTATGAATCCGACTCAAACTCTCCCTCAGTTTATAATTCTGAGTCTCCTGAAAAATCATCAATCCCAGAACACTCTACAATCCCTGAACCCACACCAAACCCTACCCCAGCCTCCAAAACCCGTCGTGTTAAGGTTCTTGAACACAAATCTGTGGCTTCTGGTTCAAGAGCAAAATTCTTGGAAGAATTGTTACATGTTGAGGAAGGCTCCAAACCAGAATCATCCAATGATTCATTCAAATCAGCCAATGAAGATGACGCACCTGGTTCATCCAGTGCTGAGAAAGGTAATACTGAAGTTACCTCTAATTTAAATTCTGCTGAAAATCGATTTGTGTTGGTGGGGTCTGTGGTGTAGGTGGAAGTGCCAAGAAGGCAAAGAAAATTTGGGAAAGAGAAAAATCTTGAGAACGAGGGAGAAGTAGATGTGAGGGGATCCAGGGAGGATGGTACCACGCTTGCAATTTGTGGCCCCATTCTTGAAAATCTTGAAGAAGATGTCATTGTTTTAGGGGGAACTACTGAAGTTGAGGAAGCTTCTGCTCGATTGGAGAAGTTAATGAAGGAAATAGATGAACATGTTTATGAACATGTTTCTTCTGGGGAAGAAACTTTGGCTGAAAGACTTAAGAAGCTGGGGTACTCATACAACCGCAAGAAGAGAAGGACTCCAAAGTCCAAAAAGTTTAAAGCCTCAGTTCCTTCAAAGAAAAGGAAGACTGATGATTCTGTTGGTGTACCTGTTCCTAGGGTACGTACTACGAGAAATACTGTACGAGAAGAGAAGGAGAAGTTGGAAAAATCTCTGCAAGAGAGAAAAAGAAAGAAGGCAGATAAGGGGAAATCAATGGTAGGGGAGCCTGTTGAAGCTATTGTTGACGATGAAGAGTTGTTGGACCTGGTCCAACAAGAAGAGGAGGCTGCTGCAGTGGTTATCAAAACACCCAATCCCAAAAAGGCTAAGACTTCTTCAAATAAGTCACTACTATGTCCATCACCACTGGGCATACTGCTTCGAGGACAAGTTCTAAGATAGAGAAGGTGAAGAAAGTACAGATTGTTGAGAGGGATGATGATCCAGAATGGAGTGGAGAGGAAGAGAAGGAGGTTGGAGATGTGTCTACTGACAGAGTTTCCATATTTGGCAAGAGAACGATCTTGAAGGTAAAGTTGTTGACGGATTTGGAGGAGCCTAGAATGAGGTATTTACTAGATTTTCTGGCAGCGCAGGGCTGGAAGGACATGGTCCTTCGCATGGAAGGAAGGCTGGTCAGAAATAAAGTTGTGGAGTTCATGGGGAATGCCACAATCATTGGAGGCGGGATCACCTCATTAATCAAGAGAGTTGAAGTCTCCTTTGATGCTCAAGAATTGGGAGTCATTCTAGACATTCCAGCTGAGGGTTATGACGACTACACGAGGCAGAGATGGCCTTGTTTAGATGGAATGGCCTCAGCTCTCAATATCACCAGATTCTTCTGCGATAATGAGAAGGATCTTGAACCCAGGGTTGTGTACAAGAGTGAGATGAAGACTGAGCAAAAGATGTTCTTTGAATTTGTGATCAAATTCCTGCTGCCCAGACAAGAACGACGACATATTGCTAACTACATGGATTTAACCCTCATGGAGTATCTGTACAGAGGCAAGCAGATCAATTGGACAACTTTTATCGTCCAGCTCTTGGACAGAGTGGTGAATGGCACCAAAGCCCATGCGATCCCTTATAGCTTTATTCTGACTGCAGTTCTTGCTCATTTTGGAGTTCCTACAAAGAAGGCTGAGATGGCCATTGCTAAGGATTTCTTTGGGAAGGACACTCTTCTGTCTTCTGATTATACTGTCAATGCCCCGACAGATGAACCTGGTTCATCTCAGAAGCAACCAGTCAACAGCAAGGTCCGTACTCTGGTGCAGGTTAGCGAGTTAAAGGATATGGAGATCCTTCGATTTAAATCTCGCTTAATTGAGGTGGAAGCTGAGCGTGATGCTCTCAAAGCTGAGTTAGCAAAGGACAAGGAGAAAAATTAAAGTGTTTTACACCAAATGCTGTCCCTTCTACAAACCAAGAACCCAGCCTCATCTGCACCTTCCCAGCCTTAGGAATGTCCAGTGCTACCCCCTCCAAACCAATCAAGTGCCCAGTTCGGGACAGTGTCTAGTTTTTGTTTCAGTTTTTATTCTATTTTTCTCATGTTTTGGCTATTTTGATTTTAATCTGTTTTGGTGTTGATCATCACTGTTAATCACTGAAAGCTTGTGTTTTGAAAAATGTCCCAATTTCTTATTTAGCTTACATTATTAGTTTCTCGTGTTGATTAATCATGTTTGCACCTGCAGTTGCCTAAATTGGCCATGAGTAAGAATTAAAAACTGGTAAGTATCATTTTGCAAATTTATGATGATGCCAAAAAGGGGATGATGTGCTGTGTGTTTCAAAATTTTCAAAAAGAGATATTCATAACCTAATGAACCTGGTTCTTAATGATTAATGCTTACAAATATACAAAGTGTTTGAAGTGTATACAGGATAAAAGCACAGAGTTTTTCATCATCAAAAAGGGGGGGGGGGGNTGAAACAAATAGGAAACCTTGTACAACATGATAATCTGCATAAGCAATACTACACAGCGAGCCCTATCCAGAATTTACAATTAGAAAGAATAAATAAATTGTTGGCCCATGTCACTGAATGGGTTTTGAAGATTGACAAATGTTGACAAGTTGAACCAGGTCCATCAAAGCATACACACCTGAACGGAGCAGTTGGCATAAGAATAGTACAAGCATAGGAGATATCAGTGATTGCTGAGTATCAAAGAACTAAGAGGATGCCTCCTAATATGAAAAGATTGCAAACTGATGAAGATGACAGAAGCCGAATTCAGCTAGGACAGAAATAAAGGAAGGAAGTTGAGTTATACTTGAACTCGTTCACCCAGGTAGAGTTGAACTGGAATTGGAAGACAAGATCAACAAATGACTCTATAAATACTCAAAGTATTACTGCTGAAATTTGAGACGCACAAAGAATAAATTGAATCAAGTTCTGAAAGAAAAATTCCCAGATATTTGCAAGCAGAAGTATTGTGCAAAGGCTACAGTTCAACTACAAGAAACAGTTCCATCTGTTTATCAGTGAGTCTAGTTGGTTGTAGTAGGAGTTTTAACATTGTATCTTTTCAGCTTTAATAGAAGCAATTGTAATAGGCACACATTGTTCAAGTTAGAGTTAGCTTGAAGACTGTAGAAATTAGCTAGAGGCTAGTTGATACAAAGAGGATTAGAGTTAGTCCTAGGATTACAAAAGAGTTTATTTTGGAAGTCCGTTGGGCTCAGAGTTTTTAGTGAAGTGTTTGAGAAAATCCTACTGAGGAGTAGGTCGTGGTTTTTTCACCTTTTGAGCCAGGTGTTTTCCACATAAAATATCTGTGTCTTTACTTTACTGCTTTAATATTTCGCAAATAGTAGTAAGTAGTACACCAAGAAGAACCAGGTTCTTCTTATTAGACAGCACTCGAAAATTGGGTACTGCACAATCAACTTATAATATTATGTAGTATTGACGTCTAAAACATTATGATACCACTGCCATCCCTTGGAACTATAATCAGACGCTGGTCACCTATAAAGGGAAGGAAGTCAGGGGGGAAGTGAATGAAACAAACCCATTTGGGAAGTATCATGACCCAGAACGGTTGAACAAAGACAAACAGAAACGTTTCCCCCTCAAACAGCCTGTTACTGCTGAAGAAGCCGATGATTCTTCCGGAAAATGAAAACATCGAAGTATGATGTGATTGATGAACTCAGAAAGGATCCTGCCCAAGTTTCACTCTTGCCTCTGTTGTTGAGCTCAAGCGAGCACCAAAAAGTACTTCTAAAGTTGCTAAATGAGGAGTATGTGCCGATCGAGACTACGGTTGAACAACTGGAAAGGATGGTAGAATGATTCTTCGAAGTCAACAGAATCTCTTTTAGCCTAAATGACTTACCTCCCGAAGGAGCTGCCCATAACAAGGCTTTACACTTAACGGTCAAGTGTGAGGGTTATTATGTGAAAAGGGTCATGCTGGACGGCGGATCCGGGGTAGATATTTTCCCTCTATCAACATTGCAAAGAAAGGAAATTGGGACTGAAAGGATCAGGACGAATAATGTTTGCGTCGGGGCTTTCGACGGCGTCAAAAGGGATATTATAGGAGAAATTTCTTTAATCCTAATAATTGGCCCTTTGGATTTCGAAATAACGTTCCATGTTCTGGACATCACTTCCTATAACTTTCTACTAGGAAGGCCCTGGATCTATGTTGCGGGAGCCGTACCCTCTACTCTCCATCAAATGGTCAAGTTCGAGCACGAGAACCAAGATATAGTTATCCATTGAGAGGATGAACAATCAATCTACAGGGACTCATCGGTCCCCTGTCTTGAGGCAAGAGAGGGAAGTGAACACATTGTTTACCAGGCTTTTGAAATTGTGCTTGCTGACCAGTGCGAGGAAGAGACTCCATGCCCTCAACCCTGTTTGTCGAGCGCATCAGTCATGGTCGCCATCGAAATGATCAAACATGGATACAAGCCTGGGAAAGGGCTTGGGGCATGTTTGCAAGGCATCACAGAACCTGTTATGTTGCCTGGAAACAAGAAATTCTTTGGCATAGGTTTTCAATCTACTAGCGCCGATGATGAATGGGCTGAAAACGTAAGAACGATGGGTGGGTTTTGCCTCAGTAAATTCCGCACCTCGCCAAAAAATTTGTTTAGCCCAAATATATAGAAGGAGAAGAAGAGGCCTTCACAGCCGAAGAAATCGAAGAGATTTGCGAAGAGATGAGACAAATTCTCTGTGAAGTTCACATGGTTCAGCCGGGTGAAGGCTCGAGCACCGCTGAGGTGCAATATATGGGACCAAATTCCAAATTGAAAAATTGGAAAGCTACTCCCTTCCCAGTCAGGCGGCAATCTTGGTAGTTCATATTTTGCCATCCTTTGTACACTCTGAGTTATTTCAGGGTGTAACTCGAGTGTTTTTAATTTCATTATCTTTTAAATTCCGATGTAAAACCCTATTATCTTCAAATTCAATGAAATGAAATCAATATTTCATCGTCTATGGATCTTCTTTTATTATTATTTCTGATTTTGTTATTTTTCTTATTTTTCAGTCCTAATAATGCGGCTTTAAATAACATGACATGCTTGCGGACTCCATGCCTAGATCCTAAAACGCCATCTAATTATGAAATAATGAATCAAGAGCTCGAATATGATGAAGATGAGGCTTTTAGAGAAATAAATCGACAATTGGAATAATTTGAGAATAAGCCTAAGCCAAACCTAAATGAAACTAAGCCAATCAATTTAGGAAATTCAAAAGAGGTCCGAGAAACCATGATAAGCATTCACACTGAGGAAAAAACCGGAGATGCATTGATCCAGCTCTTGTTTGAATTTAAAGATGTGTTTGCATGGTCTTACGATGATATGCCCGGACTGAGTGTCGATTTAGTGGTGCACAAATTACCAACTTAACCCAATCACCAACAAAAGCAAATAAAATTCAAAACAGACATCAACAACAAAATTAAAGAAGAAGTTACCAAAAAATTAAAAGCCGGTGTAATCCGAGTAGTCAGATACACCACATGGCTAGCTAACGTAGTCCCAGTATAAAAAATGGACGGAAAGATCCGAGTATGTGTTGATTACAGGGATTTAAACAAAGCAAGTCCCAAGGACAACTTCTCGTTACCAAACATTCACATCCTTGTCGACAATTGTGCCAAACATGAGGTACAGTTGTTTGTAGATTGTTATGTTGGGTATCATCAAGTCCTAATGGATGAATAAGACGCAGAAAATACGGCTTTCACCACCCCATGGGGAACCTACTGTTATCGGGTCATGTCGTTCGGTTTGAAAAACGGCGGGGCAACTTATATGAGAGCCATGACTACCATCTTCCATGACATGATGCACCAAGAAATCGAGGTATATATTGATGATGTAATTATTAAATCCATGACACAAGAAGACCATGTTCGAGATTGAAATTGAACCCTGCTAAATGTGCATTTGGTGTTCCATCCGGGAAGCTCTTGGGGTTTATAGTCAGCCGAAGGGGCATTGAATTAGATCCAACAAAGATAAAATCTATCTGAGATATTCCACCACCGAAAACCAAGAAAGAAGTCATGAGCTTACTAGGAAGGTTAAACTACATCAGTCGGTTCATCGCATAACTTACAACCACCTGTGAGCCCATATTTAGGTTACTAAAGAAAGATGCGGCGATTAAATGGACAGATTAATGCCAGGAAGCTTTTGACAAAATCGAAGAATATTTGTCAAATCTGCAAGTGTTGGTCCCACCTGAGCCCGGGAGACCTTTGTTCTTGTACCTGACCGTCTTGGAGAATTCTTTTGGATGTGTCCTTGGAAACATGATGTTACCGGGAAGAAAGAGCAAGCCATCTACAATCTGAGCAAGAAATTCACTGGGTATGAACAAATACACTCTACTGGAGAGAACTTGTTGTGCCCTAACTTGGGTTGCTCAAAAGCTCAGACATTATTTGTTGGCCTATACTACATATCTCATAACCAGACTGGACCATTTAAAGTACATATTTCAAAAACCGATGCCCACAGGAAGGCTAGCAAAATGGCAAATCCTGCTCACAGAGCTCGACATTGTCTATGTCACCCGCACAACCATGAAAGCCCAAGCTTTGGCCGATCATCTAGCTGAAAATCCAATTGATGATGAATACCAACCTTTAAGCACCTACTTCCCGGATGAGGAAGTGAATTCAGTCGAAGTAATCCCAGAAGACACTAACACTTGGAAAATGTTCTTTGATGGAGCGGTCAATGCAAAAGGTGTTGGGATTGGGGCATTCTTGATTTCATCCACGGGACAACACTATCCCGCCACCGCCCGTCTTTGTTTCTTCTGTACAAAAAACACTGCTGAGTACGAAGCTTGCATAATGGGCATGAACATGGCAATTGATATGGATGTGGAGGAATTTCTAATCATGGGGGATTCTGACTTGATCATCAAACAAGCATAACGCGAATGGGAAACTCGATATATCAAGATTCTTCCATATAGACAACATGTGGAAGATCTCAGCAACAAATTCAAATTCGAGTTCAAGTATATTCCTCAATTCCACAATAAGTTAGCAGATGCATTGGCTACCTTGGCTGCAATGCTACCATATCCGGGCAATGTCCATATTGACCCGTTGAAGATTCAAATCCGGGAAAACCAAGGTTATTGTAATACAGTTGAAGTAGGACCTGATATCCAACCCTGGTATCATGATATTAAAAGGTTCTTGAAAACAAAAGAATACCCGGAGCAGGCCAACGGAGACCAAAAGAGAACCATCAGAAGGCTCGCCAGCAGTTTCTTCTTAAGTGGAGAAGTGTTTTATAAAAGAACTCCAGATCTGAATTTGTTAAGGTGCGTGGATGAAAAAGAAGCTCAAAAGATTATGAACTAAGTGCATTCAGGAGTATGTGGTCCCCATATGAACGGGTACATCCTCGCAAAGAAAATCCTGCGGGCAGGATATTACTGGATGACCATGGAAAAAGATTGTTTATGTTTTGTCTGAAAGTGCCATCAGTGTCAAATACATGGCGACCTGATTCATGCACCACCCTCGGAATTACATCCCATGTTAGCACCTTGGCCATTCGTTTCCTGGGGAATGGATGTCATTGGGCCGATCGAACCAAAAGCTTCAAACGGACACAGATTTATTTTGGTTGCCATCGACTATTTCACAAAATGGGTCGAAGCAGTCACTTTCAAAGATGTAACTAAGAAAGCAGTCGTGGACTTCGTGCATTCAAACATCATCTGTCGTTTCGGTATTCCAAAAACTATCATTACTGATAATGCTGCGAATCTAAACAGTCACTTGATGAGGGAGGTGTGTGAACAGCTTCAAATCACACACCGTAATTCCACCCCTTACCAACCCAAAGCCAATGGTGCCGTCAAAGCAGCAAATAAGAACATCAAGAAAATCCTCAGAAAAATGATACAAAAGTTCTAGGCAACGGCACGAGAAATTGCCTTTCGCATTATTGGGATATCGCACAATTGTGCGCACATCAGTTGGAGCTACGCCTTATCTGTTGGTTTATGGAACTGAAGCCGTAATACCTACAGAAGTTAAAATTCCCTCCCTTCGGATCATTGTAGAAGTCGATATTGAGGATGATGAATGGGTCAAAACCCGATTGGAACAGTTAACTCTGATCGATGAAAAAAGAATGGCCGCAGTTTGTCACGGGCAGTTGTACCAAAAAAGAATGGCCCACGCTTATAACAAGAAAGTGCGGCCTAGGAATTTTGAAGTGGGGAAACTCGTCCTAAGGCGTATCCTCCAGCACCACGAAGAGGCGAAAGGAAAATTTTCCCCAAATTGGAAAGGTCCATACATCATAAGAAAATTGTTACCAAAAGGAGCATTGTACTTAGGGGATGTTGAAGGAAATGACCCCGAAACAGCTTTCAATGCAGATGCAATCAAAAGGTATTATGTTTGACCTCTTCGTAGTTTGACACTCTCCGATTGAAAGGATGAAGGCTTTCATTCTCGCTACCCCAAATACTATCAACCCTTTTGCAAACCCTTTGAGCCGGTTACTCTTCTTTGATTACCCTATTTGGAACCCCCAAAGTGTTATTGAAAAAAAAAAAAGAGAAAAAACCAAATGAAAAAAAAAGAAAAAAAAAGAAAGAGAAAACAAAACAAAAATCAAAAACAAAAACAAAAGTTCCCTCAACTACGTTTGACTTGATTCCGAAAGGATACGTAGGCAGCCTCTCCCTGGGGTTTAGTCACACCAAAATAAAATTCCACATTTTCCCCAAAATTTTAAGTTGGGGCAAGTGTTATGATATATTCGACAATGTTCCGCCCGAAAGGTTCCAAAGTTGTAATTCGATACGAATTCTTTTTACCCCAAATCCTGTTCAAGTCCTTCCGATCGATCGACGAAGATGTCCGAAATTGGAGGATACAGTTATTTGAATCTGATACAAACAAATGAAAGAATTTAAAATGAGAGATTCTTATTGGTGAAAACCTACACGGGCACCGTGAGGCGATGGTAAGAAGAGAAAAGTAAAATGAGAGAGTCTTATTGGTGAAAACCCACACGGGCACCATAAGGCGACGGTGAGCAGAGAAATGAAAAATGAGAGAGTCTTGTTAGTGAAAACTCGCAAAGAGCACTACAGGGCGATGGAAAGAACATAAATGAGAGAGTTTAGTCGGTGAAAACCCGCAAAGGGCACCACTAATCGGAAAAGGATAATTGGTTATTGACATGGACACAGTCCGGGGCAAGGTTTCTCAACCTCGTGGTAAAAGTCGTGACGAATTTCTGAGAGTCGGATGATTTACATAGATCGGACATCCAGTCCAAGAGGCATGTAATGTTCATTGAAGGCTGCATACACTCCAGATAATTCATTCTTTTCTTTCCCCGAAAGGGATATTTTTTGTCAAAAATTCATTGTTCCATTTCTTTCAATCCCTTTCGGTCTAACTCTGTTTCTAAAGTAAGGCAAAGAAAGGATGGAAAAACTGATTTATAGGGATCTCAATTGACACGGGCTAATATGCAAAAGGCACCTAGCCTCATCAGGGGCTTTGAGTCGATCTCGACTTACCATAGCGACCGATACTTCGAACTCAAAGAACTCTTGGAAGGAGAAGACCAAAATAAGATGCCCATGAAGGCGAATAAAGTTGAAAGTTGAAAGAAAAAGTAAAAACTGAAAGGCCAATAGAAAAAAAAAATTCGGAAAGGTTAATTCCCACGCGACTAGCCGTTACAGCAAAATTCGAGGAGCCTAAACCTCATCCATGCTCCGAAATCCAAGAGAAAAACAAGTCAAAAACTGAAAGACCTACAAAGGCAAACAAATTCACAATGTTGGGTCCCACGTGACCAATTACCATAGAAAAATCCAGAAAGCCAAGATCCTCGGGATTAAAGATGAAACCCAATCCCCAGCAAGCAAGCAAGCAGTTGAGATATTCATCAAAGGGGCCAAAATCAAGCAAGTTGAAATAATCAAGGCCGTAAAACCAACCACCGTTTAAAACTGACAATTGTTCTTTATTTGAAGGAAACATGTGTAAATCAAAAGTCACCTTGCAAAAAGCAGGTGCAACCAAAGGAAGTTGCGCAAGGGCCAGAAGCGACTTTGCAGCGACGATCCCAGAAGGAATGTTCCCTCTAAAGTTCTTTCCCGACTTCACTCATTCTTTGAAAATAATCAAAATAATAAGAGAAAATGATGTTGAGAATAGTTCAAACCTAAGGAAGTATAGGGCCTCCAATCCCCAACTACACATTTTCCAACCTAGGATATTCCATTCCTTAGTTGATGCCAACATAGGGTCTCACTCCCTAGTTGATGCCGATAACTTTTCCAACCTAAGATGTTCCGTTCCTTAGTTGATGCCAACATAGGGTCCCACTCCCTAGTTGATGCCGACATAACTCGATGCCAACCTAGGATATCCCAGTCCTTAGTTGATGCCAACATAGGGTCTACTCCCTAGTTGATGCTGGCATAACCCGATGACTTTCCCAACCTAGGATGTTCCGTTCCTTAGTTGATGCCAACATAGGGTCCCACTCCCTAGTTGATTTCGACATAACTCGATGCCAACCTAGGATATCCCAGTCCTTAGTTGATGCCAACATAGGGTCCCACTCCCTAGTTGATTTCGACATAACTCGATGCCAACCTAGGATATCCCAGTCCTTAGTTGATGCCAACATAGGGTCCCACTCCTTAGTTGATGCCGGCATAACCGGATAACTTTTCCAACGTAGGATGTTACATCCCTTAGTTAATGCCAACATAGGGTCCCAATCCCTAGTTGATACCAGGAATAACCAGGTGATCTCTTTTCCTGGCAACAGCACAACCTGTTGGCCTTTCCAAACACCAGCATAACCTGGTGATCTTTTCCTGACAACAGCGTAACCTGTTGGTCTTTTCCAAATACCAGCATAACCCGGTGATCTCTTTTCCTGGCAACAACATAACCTGTTAGCCTTTCCAAATACCAGCATAACCTGGTGATCTTTTCCTGACAACAGCATAACATGTTGGTCTTTTCCAAATACCGGCATAACCCGGTGATCTCTTTTCCTGGCAACAGCATAACCTGTTGGCCTTTCCAAACACCAGCATAACCTGGTGATCTTTTTCGGACAACAGCATAACCTGTTGGTCTTTTCCAGATACCGGCATAACCCGGTGATCTCTTTTCCTGGCAACAACATAACCTGTTGGTCTTTCCAAACACCAGCATAACCTGGTGATCTTTTTCGGACAACAGCATAACCTGTTGGTCTTTTCCAGATACCGGCATAACCCGGTGATCTCTTTTCCTGGCAACAACATAACCTGTTGGTCTTTCCAAACACCAGCATAACCTGGTGATCTTTTCCTGACAACAGCATAACATGTTGGTCTTTTCCAGATACCGGCATAACCCGGTGATCTCTTTTCCTGGCAACAACATAACCTGTTGGTCTTTCCAAACACCAGCATAACCTGGTGATCTTTTCCTGACAACAGCATAACATGTTGGTCTTTTCCAGATACCGGCATAACCCGGTGATCTTTTTTCCTGGCAACAACATAACCTGTTGGCCTTTCCAAACACCAGCATAACCTGGTGATCTCTTTTCCTGGCAACAACATAACCTGTTGGCCTTTCCAAACACCAGCATAACCTGGTGATCTTTTCCTGAAAACAGCATAACCTGATGGTCTTTTCCCAACGCCAGCATAACCTGGTGATCTCTTTTCCTGGCAACAACATAATTTGTTGATCCTTCCCAATACCGGCATAACCTGGTGATCGCCTTTGGCAACAACATAACCTGTTGATCCTTCCAACACCAGCATAACCTGGTGATTTTCCTTTGGCAACAACATAACCTGTTGATCCTTCCCAACACCAGCATAACCTGGTGGTCTTCTTTGGGCAACAACATAACCTGTTGATCCTTCCTAACACCAGCATAACGTGGTGCTCTTCATCTGTCATCGACATAACCTGTTGATTTTCTCCTGACATTGGCATAACCTGGTGATCTTTTCTGACGACGGCATAACCTGTAAATCTTGTCAACATAAGGTCTCCAATCCCTAGTTGATTTTACTTTTAGGCATAGGGTATCCACCCCCTAGTCTACATCCATTCCGGATGCACCATTCCCGACTTTTTATCACTTTCAATAACAAAGTAGCATAAATTTCATTACAATAACTCACGAAGTTTTCCTAGTAAAAAATTGGGGCAGAAAATTTCGTTCGTTTATTTTTTATTTTGCGCAGATTACAATTTAGGACAATGGATTCGAGACGACCAAAAGGAAAAGTTTTCGATCCGGAATAAAATGAGAAAGAGAAGATTGAATCCAAAGTGCAGAAGCGGGGAAGACGTGAACAATTCGGGATGAGATTGAAGTCATGCGTTTTATATATCCTGCCTTGATCCGAAGGACGAGAAGATAAAAGCAGCATCGACGGTTATCAAGCATCGAGATCCAGTTCATAGTCAACAAAAGCCAAGACTCAAGACCAAGCCTTAGAGTGTACAGATAGGGATCTTGTAACTAGTAGTTGATAGACTTAGTTAGTCTTTTTGTTTTGTTACTTTGGTGTAATAAGGAGCTCAGCAGCAGTAACAGCAGCAACAGTCACAGTGAAATCACAGTTACCCGGTAGTCCCAGCTACCAAAACTTCCAGAACTATGCTGACCTAATTCTTTTATACCCAAGGATATGTAGGCAACATTTGAAGCAGGATTCGGTCAAACTTTTCAAAAAACGCTTCGCATGGAGTATTTGAACGGGTGAAAGTTGTTCATAACTCCTTACTTTGTCTTTGCCCGAAAACTCCTCATGTTTCCGAGCAAAGAGGGGCAGCTGTGAGCATGTAATTTTTAACCTACTATATACTCCTACAAAAATTCAATAAATTAATTAGTTTTATAATTTTTTGTTGAATTTCAGTGTTATTTGTGAATTATATTGCATTTCATAATCATAATTCATCCTTTAAAATTTATAAATGATTTAAAATTGTATACTTAGGTGCATAACCTCAATTATTTTTATTAAAAATTACGGAAAATTATCCTTGAAATAATTACAATTGTTAACTAACAATTTCACCTTTTAATTTACTCATTATTAAAATTTAAACTAGAATTAGAGTTCATTAGTACATTATTTGCAATCGATTGAAATAAGTGATAACGAAAAGGTATTTATTAGACATAATGTGGATTTAATGGTTAAATTCTTAATTAAATCATTTTTCTAACAAAATTGCAGAATTTATTCTCTAAACGATTAGGAGTCTTAAATTAAATAGTGTTACTCTTAATTAACTCAACAATTAATTTATAATTAGACAAAAAACAAAGGTAAAATTAGTTACTACATTTTTAAAGTTTAATTCGAATTAGTGTTAATGTTAATTAAATAATTAAGTCAATTGGTTGTGGGAGGTTTGAAATCAGACCTGGGCCAAAATTACCCAGGCCCAAATTTTTCTCCCTACGCCTAAACACACCCAGCCCTAAAAACTCTAAACCCGTCCGCACCCCCCCCCCCACCTAAACGACCCCGTTTCAAGACCTGATCCATCTCAGCCGTTGATCTTCTCAGATCTAACTAACCCCTAACTAATTATATATATGTCCAAACTCTCCCCATACCCCCTCAAACTCACTCTCCCTACACCCCTCACTCTCATCTCCTTCGCCAGACCCAAAACCCTAGCCGTCATCAAATACTCACCGCCTCCGCCGTCCGGAAATCGCCTCACTGGTGGCGGAGCTCCACCAAACAACCCCAAAATTCCACCAAGCACTCCTCTCCTTCCCCTCAATCACCTCCTACCCATGATTTCCCTAAAAACCCCACCAAAATTTCCTAATCTTAGATCTAAAAACCAGAAACCATAGAAATCTTCTACCTGGCCGTTTTCGAGAAAATCGACGACTCAAACTCACATGAGTCAATATCTATCAACCAAAGTTATTGATTCATGTGGGTTTGGACTGTTTTCAAAACCCTACTGGAGTCCGATCAAAATCTGGCGAGACCGGAATCCGTTAAAACCCATCCTAGCTAACTGGTACCCCTCTCCTTTATCTCTTTTAGTATTAAAATTCTTCTGTCAATTATTGTTTCTTTGTTTGGATTAATTGGTTAGGTTTCATAGGTTTTCTGTCTATTTCCTTCCTAAATGGTGTTTCAAATTTAGTTACAGGTTGTTTGACTTAGTTTTAGGTTTTCAGATTTTTCCTTTTTTACTGTTTCTTCCCCAAACCAAATCAGTAAGTTATCTATATATGTTAATTAATGGATTTCCATCATAGATAATCATGATTGATTAGCTGTTTAATCGAATCCCTAGGTCGATGAATGTATGTGTTAATTACTGTTGTGAGTATTTTTCATCTGTTTCTTCTTGTAAAACAGTATAATGGCCATTATGTATATTAATCACCAATGATTTGCTCATGTGTTGTTTAAGGATAGTTTAAATAATAATTTGATTTAGCCCCTGATTTTATTGCCTAAGCTCTTGATTATTAGTCACAATTAGGTACTAAATTTCAGTTAATTATAGGTTAACCTAGCTTCGACTCTTAGGTTAGATTAGCACATTTAATTATCCCAAAACAAACTGCTTCCTAGTCGCAAAACAACCCGGATTAATTGTCGGCCTAGTTAACTCATCATGAGCCTCTAGGTGGTTATATATGAGCCAATTAGAATTTTGTTTCAATCACTGGAAAGTTAATTATGCTTAGCTACTTAAGTTTAAGTTGGCAACTAAGATAAGCCATAGTATAGGTAATTAACTAAGTCTAATGATTCGACCTCTTGAATCAATATAATTCCTAACTTAGAAAAATAATCAAGCTAATTACATATTAAGTTAAGAGTTAGTCTAAATTCAACTTCCTTAGTGGTTAACTATTGAGTTAATCATTCAATTAGGATTAAAATCAGTCAACATTTAATAAGCTAATAACCTAATCTTGAAAATACTAAAAGAGTAATTCTAAAGGTATTAAAGGGTAGTTTAGGAACTTCAATTGAAGAATCTTGGGTGTAACAACCAAAGAAGCTTCTAGAATAGAGATAAGTGACCAAAATGAAATAAGGAAAAACCAAATTAAATCATATTTTGGGTAAAAATAAATTTTCAGAAATTTAAAAAGAGCAAAAATGAGAAGAAACTTCTAGATAGGTACAGTTGTCTCAGCATTGTTGAAAAAGATGCTGAAAACTGGATAAAAGGGACAGTTGCACAAAAAATCTGTTACAAAAGATGTTGTATTATGGAGCATCTCAGAATTTAGGGTATAATATTCCTTTAATATGTTTACCCTATACAACATATAAATAGATACTCCCTCACATACACAAAGGGGGGGGGGGACACTGAATATTTTTGAATTCACTCCAAAAATACACTCTGAGACACACAGAATACACAAAATTTAGAGATCTTTTGTTCATTTTACTGATTCTTGAACCAAAGCTGCTGAAATCCTTCTTCATTCTAGCAAGAGTCTGGTTTTAGAATCTCATTTTGTTTCGGGGTTCTATTATGCATTTTATAGGTAAAAGTTGAGGTTATTTATAGCTGCTTTTTGTTGTTGGCTAATGTTGATGTGTTGCTGCTGTGTTTGAGCTTCGAATTTTCTTGTTTCGAACTTTATTTGGTCTGTTTGTTCTGATGTCTTCTATACTCTTAGGTATGTAATCACACTCTTATATGAAAAAAAAATGAAAATTCTGGCCTAAATTCTTGCTTGAATACATGTATCTGTTTGTGTTTTCAGTCACATGTGTTAGTCTATTCATGTCTATTTTCACCTGTCTTCTAAATTAATGCTTTGATTGTTTTCTTGTTGGCATTGAACATGTCTGGTTAGTTAGACCTATCCAGTATTGGTAATCTTTGATGTTATTCATGTTCTTTACATGTTATGAGGCAGTATTAAGGATGTAAATCTGACCACCAGTTGGTCAGATTTACCCCAGAAACACACATATGATCAGTACGAGAAGGAAGATTGTTGATCCTGGGGATAAAACGGGATGGGAGGATCGACCCGTTCAGATAATTCCGAAGAAAGATTGTTGGCAGCAGGTAGAGAGATTTTTTTTCCTCTTCAAAACACAGTGCAAATTGGCCTTTTCCCTTCTCCTTTCTAAAGCAAAAAAGAATGTCATCATTCTGATCGTGACTTGAAAAAAGAAAGAAAAGAAGGAACTTGGAGTTGTGGNGCTAGACGGACTAAGGGCAAGCGAGATAAAGAAAGCAGCTGGCCCTATGTGTAAAACCTTGCCGCGGGAGAGTCTTTCTCCAATGAGAATAAAGAAAGTTTTTGGGCAAGACAAGAAAGGAACTCGCCCTTTGACACCAAGGGATAAGAGCTGATTGCTGGCGATGACTTGGTGAAGGGAATCTATGAGAGAAGGTTCTCGAATCGGGCTACGACCGAATAGAGCGCGGAACCAACGAGTTCAGTCGAACAAGGTAACGAGTCTAAGGGAAGGCCAGCAGTCTAGCCCAGTTGCTTCCCTTCCAGTCGCTTCCTCAAATTCTGGATCCCGCTCTCAGCTTCGTCGATCCTCTCAAGTTTCTTATCCTGTTGAAGCCCCAAGTAGGATTCGAACCTACGACCAATCGGTTAACAGCCGACCGCTCTACCACGAGTTGTAGCCTGAAATTCGATCTGTGGACGGGTTTTTTGGAGTTAGCTCACCCTAGCAGCAGAATTGGATCAGAAAGCAAGACAAAGGAGATTCGGGTATCAGAGTTGAGTGGACAGGCGACGAATTGAATCAGAAAGCAAGACNTTCTACAATTGGTAGGTCACCGGGTTATTCAAATAAGTCGTGTTTTCCGTGGTTTTCCCATGTTACAACTTCCGTACCAATTCGTTCAATCCGGAATGGATCGGTTAAACATTCCATTAGGTAGTGTATATTTCTATTTGGTTTAGAGCTAAAACCAAGGTTGTGATGGATATGTAATAGTTATTAAGTTTAAGACATAAACTTTCCACTGTTTGGACTAAAAGTGTTGAATTTGGTTAGTCATGTAAAGTCATATTTATTCGTGAATTTATCTGTAAGATAATTATATCCCCTCCCCTTTTAGTTTTAGAACTTGATTGTCGTGATTAATAATTATGGGCTGGACTAACCGTGCAAAGTTATGTCCAGCAGGCCTTGTTGTGAAATAGAAAAGAAGCTCAGATTCCCTAAATAGGGTTTGAGATGGGCCAGATTTGTATGTTGGCCCAAGTTGGGAATTGCCTAAACAAGTATGGACTTTAGGCAATTGGGCCTAGGTGTAAAGCCCCAATGAATTCAATCCTCAACTTGATTTTAAAATTTACTCAAGTCATGAGTTAATCTAGAATGTGAGAAACCTTATTAGCATTATTAACTTAAATTCAAATGCCATAATCGTTCTATGTGATGAATAAAAATTCAAACTGGCAGCATGTGTTATCTTCTTCTCCCTTTTGTTATTGCTCAAAGTCGTGATTGGCCCAGTTTTATTAAAATATAACTGGGCAAGATCTGTAGAATACACTTAGCGGGCCTATTTTCCATTTTGGGTCCATAATCATTAATTACTAGATTACTTTAAGTAGCTAAACATCTAGCAAATAATTTCATAGCCTTTATACTAATCTCTAAAATAATTTAGGGAGACAACTTCCCAATAATAATAAAACGCTTTAGGCCCTTTTAGCTAATTAGGATCATCAATGCTCAATGGACGCACTTAGAATTCTCAAACATCAAAAATCAAAGTATATGTTCTCGTAACTTTGAATAATTCTTTCTTTAGTAGCCAAATATTTTTCTTAAAATTGTGTACATGTTCGCGTGACACAAATAAGTTTCAAAAATGAACATTCATAGAGATACCTTTAGGAGCGAATTTTTAAAATATTACCGTGATTGCGTACATGTCCGTGTGACGTGATCTCGATTTTTTGAAAACCAAAATACGCGCTCGCGCAACTTTTTGATTATCTTTTCTTAAATAAATCAAGCGTCATGAATTATGTACATGTACGCATGACACGATTTTTGACGCATCAACTTCAAGCAGGTATACATACGCGTAACCCATTTTAATATAGTTTTCAAAAAAAATAAAGAATTAAAAATGGTAAAAATGTAAAAAATGCACATAGGTATTAAAATCAGTAATTAAACAATTTAAGTCAAGTAAATCATTAAGCGACCGTGCTAGAACCACGGAATTCGGGAGTGTGTAACACCTTCTCCCGGGTTAACAGAATCCTTACCCGGATCTCTGGTTCGCAGACTTTTAAAGCAGAGTCAAATTTCCTCGATTTGGGTTTAAAATTAAATGGTGTCTCGGAACACCATAAAAAATTCAGGTGGCGACTCTGAAATTAAATAAATAATCCCAAATTCGATTATATCACTTAAATTGAAAAAACTCCATTATTCCACCCTTACCGGTGAAAAAGGAGGTGTGACACAACCAACAACAACAACATCTCAGCCTCAAATAAGTTGTGGTCAGTTTTTTGGAATTTGACAAGTTTTATGCGCTTGTCAGCCTACCGTAGTTCATATAATACCCAAATTCTCAAAAGTCAGCTTGGTAATTACTCAAAAATTTTATAAAGGAACTTAAACGTATTAAATTTAAAAGTCAAGATCTTTTTTATTGATTGAAGCCCTAATTCATGGTCTTTTCTAATTTTTTATGTTGTCCGCTAGTCTGCTAATATCACAACGAATATTCAATCTTTTTTTACAAATACAAAGAGAACTCCATTCTCCTTCATAGCATCAAGTCCAAAGTTTATTGCAGGTTGGTCATCCTTTTTGTTCCTCCATGTAGAAAATTTTATTCTTTTAGACTCAAGTTACTTGTGCTTGTAAGCAGCGTATAATAGATTGTTTTGACTAATTTTTTGTGGGGATCGAACGCGCACGCACGCACGCACGCGCGCACACACACATAAATATGTGTATTTCACATATTTATAGTTTTATTCAATTTTTATGTAATTTTACCTGTTTATAAATATTTACTGTAATTATATTATTTTATAAAGTATTAAAATTAAATGCATATAGAGCTTACGCCCCGTGCCTGGGGGCTTACGCCTCGCCTTACGCCCACGCCTTTTAAGACAATACAGTAGCCCGCTTCTCCTCCATCAAGACTTGAAACTGGCAATGTGAGCAAGTTCACACTGGCGAAGTTAACAATTAGGAAAGAAACAACGAGGAAATAAAATCATAGGAGAATTTATTTTATTTCAAGATCTCCTTTTATATTCTGAGTTTCTCAACTCCCCAAAAGAAAACCAAAAGTAAAAAGAAGAACATGAACTTTCCAATCAAAGCCAGAAGAAAGAAAGCAAGCCCCTATGTGATGACTCTCAGTTTTGAGGCCCAGTTTAAGTGAAGCAGATATTCTGAACTCTTTATCAAATAGCCGGTCGTATTTATTGTTTACTTTTTATAGTCATATATATATAGATTATAAAATGATTATACATAATTATACATATATAATACATAAATTGTGCATATATTATACCTCCACCAACAATTGGGTGGATGGCTATTTGTATTAATTCTTCCTTTTATAAGCAATATCTAACTGGCCCGAAAATTCCTTCGAAAGGATTTAAACCAAGAATCAGCTTTAGCCAACCCAAAATTTATCATTGCATATATTCTCGAGTCCAAAACAGTAAATATCTGCTGAATTTCTGTTATCTTCACAATCCCTGACATTGATATATGGAACAAGGCCCAAACAACACATCTAGCCAAGTTGAAAGAAACAAATGCCTAATATGATCGTTCAAGATTTGAAGTTTATGAGTTATGAACTCATAGCTCGTTTCGTTCAGGGTTTCAACTAAATATTATACATATTTAATAAGTAAAAGTTATTGTATTCGTCTAAACTCGTACATACCTAATATTGTAGCTTCGTGTCATGACTTGCCACATCATCATGCCACATAGGTGCCACTTGGCACATATTTTTGTCATATGAAAGCTTACATATGAAATAGACTAGCACATATAGGAAGGTTCTCGATAAATATGGAGATTTCTAGTGGAAGACCTTATAACCTTATGGAATTGTTAGGAAAGTCCTTACAAGATTTTAGCTATGTAGAACATTCTAGAGAAGGAGCTTACTTGTAAATAATAAGGGTCTTGTGTAATAATAATTATTTACTCACTAGTCCCTATGAAACTAGTATATAAAGGGGGCTATGCATTTGTAACTCATCAAGTAAACAATTCAAGTTCTCTCTAATAGAAAACGTCATTTAACAATTCTCTTGTGTTTTTTCTACCATTCTCTTAGCGATCTTGAGTGTAGTAAGACTAATTTGGCATGGCAAAAACGTGAGCAAGTCGTGCAAATTCGAGAGCGACTTGTCAAGTACCATATGTATACTTAGTTAATGACTAAGGACGTGACATTGGCCTTCTCTATTTGTTTTGTTTCTCTCAACAGTGACTGGTTCTGGTCCCTCTCCAAATTAAAGAGCGTCCAATTATTAGCAGTATTAACTGTTCAGGCGCTATCAATTTCTCCTACCACTTGATTTCAATTGTAGTCTCTTGATCACTATAATGTCTCTGTAAACCTTTCGTTTTCCCTAGTTTAACCTTATTACTCTTGTACAAGGTTGGCAATATAAATACAAAATATAGGGTGTGTTTTTGTATAACGGAAAATGTTTTTCGTAGAAAATATCTTTTTGGAAAACAAGTACTAATAATCGTATTCATTTTTCGGTGTTTGGTAAGCAAGTTAAGGAAAATAATTTTTCATGAGTACTCATAAATAATTTAGATACAATAAACATGAAACCATAAACTTTCGAACCAACAACCTTCCGAATCCACAAATTTTATAAACTTTCAAAATCGCGAAATTTCGAGCCCGTAAACTTTATAATTTCTAAACTCGTAAACTTCCAAACACATAAACCTCCGAACTCATAA
>MDKI01184518.1:0-25869 GCA_005239505.1 Nicotiana paniculata | reverse complement strand
ATATATATATATATATAAATTATGTATTTATATATCGTTTTGGTTCGGATTTTTTTATCAAACCAAGTCAAACCAAACTTAGTCGGGTTTTCAAATTGGTTCTATTTGATTTTTCGATTTTGTACGATTTTCCGGTTCGATTTAAACTGTATATATACATGGGAACATCCAACTCTAAAGTTAATTTATAAAAATATCCTTTAAAATATGTTTGACCATTTTATCGTTGAGAAAAAAAAAAACTAAGCTTTACTGGATTACTTTCTATTATTGCATGAATTGAACCGGCTGAAGGTGGGGCATTGTACTATTGTTCCATCTATCCAACATGTACATAACTTTATTTTCTAATTACTGGTTTCTTTATCTTTATGCGTTAATAAGTTCATGTTAACTTCGCTTGCAATTTTTTGTCACAAGCTAATTCCTTTTTGTTCATAGTACGTAACGCATTTGGCCAACCCACAAATAGGATACTTTGGCGGCTAATAGAATCCATTTGTTGTTCACTTTCTTCATAAGTTTTTTTTTTTTTTTTCATATAATTGTTTGGAGTATCTTTTCTTCTAAAGCTGCTTTTTGATTTTGTCAAACTTTATTTTTTTATTTTATTGTTGTTTCTGAAACTGGACCTTTAACTTTGAAAATACAGTTATTTCAAGATGCATGGTCGGTTCTGTCTTACTATCATGACTTACAAACAGAACAAGGTTACAAATAAGTACTCTCTTCAATCTGTTGACCAAAGATTCAACCGAATGACTAATGGATCATTTTTGAATACTAGCCTATATGGTACCTAGTGGATGTTAGATTTAACACATGATTAAAATGTTATATTTTGTTATACAATTCCATTTATACGTACAATTCAACTAATTTGTCAAATTTACACCAGAAAAGAGTCATTAAGTCATTATTATGATTAGACAAAGAATGCATGTACGTGCAACTATGATATCAATAAAACTTTTAAATCCCACACACTATTAAGTATCTCCATCACAAATAATTATGTACTATTTCTTTTTGTTTTGTAGCTTCACATCCTTAAAAAGATAATGATATACTATGCAACCTAAGGATGACATATGCTAATCAATTTTTTCTACAGCTTTTACAAGTTACTAGAGTATTTTTATTCCACAACATTTTCTTAATATATACTCTCTCCGTTCCAATGTAGATAAGGTAATTTAACTCAGCACGAAATTTAAGAAAAAAGAAAAAGATTTTCGAAAATTGTAATCTTAAAAACTTAAGGGGTAAAAATTTATGCTAATCAATTTTTTCTACAGCTTTTACAAGTTACTGGAGTATTTTTATTCCACAACAACTTCTTAATATGTACTATCTAACTGTAAAATAAAGAAGACTACAATAATTTCTAAGACAAGGTAGAAACGTAAAAATTGCGCGGGGCACCCTATTTGGTCGCCCCCATTTAACCTATACCCGCTTTTTTAAAAACTTTTAACTTGTACCCACTTTTTAAATAACTTCAGCTCCCTTTCCCTCGCTGAGCTGAAGTTCACCAGTTAAGCTGAAGTTCGCCAGTTATAAAGACAAAACTTAGCATACGGAGCTGAAATTCCCCAGTTACAAAGACAAAGAGCTGAAGTTTCCCAGTTACGAAGTTCCCAAGTTATAAAGACAACAACTTCAGCATACGAGATTGAAGTTCCCCAGTTATTGTCTTTGTAAACTGGGGAACTTCAGCCCGTATGCTGAATTTTTTGTCTTTATAACTGGGGAACTTCAGCCCCATATGCTGAAGTTCCCCAGTGTAACTGGGGGAACTTCAGCCCCGTATGCTGAAGTTTTTGTCTTTATAACTGGGGAACTTCAGCCCCGTATGCTAAAGCTCCCCAGTTACAAAGACAAAAACTTCAGCTCTTGAGCTGAAGTTCCCCAGTTACAAAGAGAAAAACTTCAGCTCTAGAGCTGAAGTTTGCTCCCCAGTTACAAAGACAACAACTTTGGCTCTATAGATGAAGTTCGCAATCTACTTCAGGCCCGTCTACTAGAATGCTGAAGTTTTGCGTGATTGCCTTTGCTACTTCAGCCCCGCATGTTGAAGTTATGCGTGTCACACCTCCTTTTTCCCGAGAGGGATGATATAGGGAGTTTTTTCAATTTAAGTAACATTATTCAGATTTGGGATTTATTTTAGTTTTCAGAATCGCCACCCGGATTTTTGATGATGCTCCGGGACACCGTTTTATTTTAAAATCCCAGACCGAGGAAATTTTGACTCTGTTTTAATTTGTCTGCGATCAGAAATCCGAGTAAGGGATTATGTTAACCCGGGAGAAGGTGTTAGGCATTCCCGAGTTCCGTGGTTCTAGCACGGTCGCTTACTATTAATATTTGACCTATATTATCTGATTGTTATGTCATGCACTTATTTGTTTTTGGGGACATATTATAACTACGCCACATGAAATGCACCCGCAATTACAACATGTGATTTTTATTATAGTTTGAAGTTGAAGACGGGGACATGAGTTGTCGCACCCGCGTGTAGATTACGTATTCAAGACTATGGTCGTGACGGTTTTATAATGCCCATTTATGGCGATGTTTGAGTTTTCTATTTTTTGCAAGAGCGTTTTAGTTTTAAGATTGATTAGGACGTTTATGGATTTATCTTGGACAAGCTACGATGGTGTGCACTTGTTGTTTTTTAGCACAGGGCAAAACCTCACATGAAATTCACCTGTGATAGCTATGTGCATTTTTAGTTGTTTAGAATTGAGGGTCAGGGGCATGAGTTGCCACACCCGAGTGTAGCTTATTGTAGCTTGGAATAGTATTCGGTTCTTTATCAAATTTCAATCTAAAGGGCCTGATTTTATCTAGAGGGGTTGTCTAAAGAAAGAGAGGAATTCATTAGCCTAAAAGGAAACAATTTTCGGGCTATGGCCATTTTTGCCTCAATTAATCACTTTAGGCCACCCTATGCTTGGCTATTTTTGGACAGAATTTTTGTTTTTTAACCAACGATGGCAAGTATGGGAATCAGGACGTCCCAGAATCGTTCAGATGTGTACACTTAAGAAATTCAGATGTCCAAATATGTTACAGTAATTAGTAATTAAAAACTACATTACGTTAAATACTCGTCATTCGTCTATTATTTAATTAATTATAAATAATAACTTCATAATTCCTTGATAATAGTGATGCAAATTTTAATAATTTTAAAAGATGAATTATGGATATGCAAAAATACAAACAATTCACAATTAATTACTGAAAAATCAACAAAATTCATAAAATCAATTGATTTATTGAGATTTTTTTTAGGATGATACGGCGAGTAAAAATCACCTGCTTACAATGCACAAAAGCGGGTACGGGTGCAATTTTTTTACAAAGCGGGTATAAGTTAAAACGTGACACAAAAAATGGGTACGGATACAAAAGCCCCGGTAGAAACTATAGACGACATTGCTCATATTCATATGTAAACTATATGTCATTGAGATATAAGAAAGCAAAAAAAAAAATATCAACTTGAATATTTGGTATGACAATCGTGTTTATGTAACTATATTTAGTTGTTTAACAATATCTAATTATTTTTTTATCAACAATTAAGTCAGCCAAATAAGCAACCATTCATCAAACTGATTGAGCTTGTATTTTCTCACTTCAAATTTAGTATAACTCATCGCATGCCATGCATATTCTAATGAACATATTCTAATAACGTTTGTACTGTTGTAAAGCACTTGTATTGATTAGCATGGTGAACATATTCTAATAATTTTTTTATTATTATTGTGAAGTATTTGTATTGATTAGCATGAGACAAATGAACATATACGTGCAATGCACGTGTCCAAAAACTAGTATATTCAAATAATTTTCATAAAAAAGTTATACTGCGCATTAAAATCAAGAATTATATTTTACATAAATCGGTCACATTAAATATTACACTCCAAGCAAGGATCACAAATATTTAGACTAGTTTTTAAATAAAAAAAAGTATATTAAATTACAAATTATCTAAATAAGAATAAATATGTGATGACCCAATAGGTCATCTTATATTTTAGAACCTAATTATGTGTTTTGAGGTCTCAAAAACCTCATCTTAGCCTTCTTCAATTTGCGTGCGCATTCCGGATCTTTTTCTGGAAGGCTTATATGTTAAAAGCTCATAAAAATAAGAATTTTGCCTTACAAATTCATTTAAGTTGACTTCGGTCAACGTTCTAAGGAAACGGATTCGGATTCATATTTTGACGGTCACAATGGATCCGTATCGTAATTTGGATCTGGGCGTATGCCCGGAATCGAATTCATAGGTCCCTAACTCGAGTTATTGATTTTTGTTGCAAATTAAAAGTTTGAAAGTTTTATGGTTTTTAGGGATCGACCGATGTTTGGATTTATTAATACTGGATCCGTATTTTGGTTTTGGAGTCCGATACAGGTTCACTATAATATTTATGACTTGTCTGTCGAATTTGGTGAGAAACAGAGTTAATTTGACGTGATTCGGACGTTCGGTTGTGAAAATAGAAGTTTTAAAGTTTTCTTGAAAATTTCATTTGATTTGGTGTCTGATTCGTAGTTCTAGGCGTTATTTTGGTGTTTTGATCGTGAAAATTAGTTTGTATGATGTTTTGGGACTTGTGTGTATGTTTCGTTTGGAGCCCCGAGGGCTCGGGTGAGTTTCAGATATGCTACAAGGTGAATTGAACTTAGAAAATATGGTGTTTTTGATATAGTTGATTTTCTCGTGTGTTGTGCTTCGCAATCATGAAGCCATTTTCGCGATCATGAAGGGGATCTGGGTTGGGTGAGGATTACACTACTCGAACGCGAGACCATGGTCGCGAACGCAGAGCATTGCGGGGTTCTCTCTACGCGAAGGCGACACGCGAACGCGTAGCTTTAGCTAGGCTGGGCAGGGGACTTGAGGTGACTCTATGCGAACACGACCACTGTATCGCGAACGCGAAGGAGAGGCGGCTATACCTTCGCGAATGCGTGAGCCATTCAGGCTCTACTCTTCGCGACGCGTCAGTGTTCACGCGAACGCGATGAACACTGACGCCTAGTGATAAAACAGTCCCAATTACGGGATATTTGCCATTCTTTCATAATTTTGAAAACTAGAATACCTAGAGGCGATTTCCCCATAAGATTTTCTTCCCCAATTTGTTGGTAAGTGATTCTAACCTACTTTCTTTCAATTACCCACAACATTTCATGAGTTTTCAACTTAAAATCTAGGATTTTCATGGTGAAAATTGGGGATAGGTAGAATTAGGGATTTTTGTATAATTGGAATTTAGACCACGAATTGAGGTCGGATTTTAAAATAAATTACATAATCAGGCTAGGAGTGAATGGGTAAATGGATTTTGGTCCGAACCTCGGGTTTTGACCAAGCGGGCTCGGGATCAATTTTTGACTTTTTAGGGAAAAGTTTGGAAAATCTAAATTTATGCATTGTAGTTGACTCTTTTAGGAATAATTGATATTATTGAGTCGTTTGTGAATAGATACGAGTGGTTTAGAGGTGGATTCTAGAGGAAAAGCTGTGATTGAGCATTGAGTGGCCTTTGGAGCGAGGCAAGTGTTGTGTCTAACCTTGATTTGAGGGAATTAGGAACACTCAGACTATTTGCTATATGAATTTCACGTGGGCGGCGCATATGTGAGGTGACGAGTACTTATGCGCTGCCAAATTATGTGTTTTCCCTATTTTTTCGTTTTTCTCATATTATCTCTTTCCTCGTCTTAATTGTTACATGCTCTAATTGTGTTCCCATGCCTAATTTCTACTTGTTAGACATCGTATTCATGATATTTTTTCTTTAAATAGTTTCATTATCTCCTATTATTTGCTTAAGCTGGTTTATCGGTACCTTTTTATTGTATATTCAGAATTGGTCTCGCTGTGTAGTATTTCTTACGTGAACTTTCATGGTGTACAGGTTTCCTATTTGTTTCGGTTTGGTGTTTAAGTATTGTGAAGGGTTTCCATGAGTTGAATTGTGAATTTATTGTGTATACTCAGCACTTGATGTTGATATGGTAGGATCGGTTTGCACGCCGCAACAGGTGGAATAAGGAGGATATATTGAGGTGGAATAAGGGTGAATCGATATTGTACGGTGGGAACGGGTTGCACGCCACAACATGTGTAATAAGGGTGAATTGTTTGGTGGAATAAGGGTGAACTATGATTGTGTTCTTTTGATATGGTGGGATCCGGTTGCATTCCACAATACTATTATTCATATTCAATGTTGTTTATGCTATTATGAGAAAATAAGGGAGGAATATGAGATGTACGGTGGGACCGGATTGTGCGCTGCAACAACCTATGTGTTTATGTTTCCCTGAGCTATGTTAGCTTTACGGTATTCTCTTTTGCACTTAAGGATTGGTAATTTCTGAACGATGATGACTTATTTCCAGAAGTTGTAGTATTTCTTACAATTTACTGCTTTATTCTATTCTACATTTCTTGTTTGCTTTCATTATTGTCACGAGCCAGTTTTCATTTTAGGTCGCGATGGCGCCCAACACCGGTGTCAGGCAAGCCAACACTAATCAACTAATGGTATCCATTTATTTTTCTAAGCATTCCCGAGGTTTTACTTAACTTAAATTTATAGCGTTCGAAAAATAACGAATAACTTAGGTATTTTAAACTGAAATAACCAAAAGAAGTCATAATTTAGTGATTACACCCCAAAAGAATAGTCTACCAATGTGTGTGTCAGGAACTAGTGTCACAAGTATGTGGGAATCTAGTAGAATATACAAAAGAATATAACTACCCTACTGCCTAAAACAGAATAGACAGCAAATAAAAAAAGAGAGACTTTGGCACGGTGCTGAACGGCATCAGAAAGGGGCAGCTCACCGTGGAATCTTAGTCAAGTATCAGGAACGCGCACCGACAGATAACTAGATGCACCTACCTCAGATCCTGTACAATTAAGTACAGAAGCGTAGTATGAGTACATAAACAATATGTACCCAGTAAGTATCCAGCCTAACCTCGAAGAAGTAGTGACGAGGGGTCGACCTGACACTTACTAGGGCTATAATAATATAGTTAAGTGTGAGGCTAAGCATGGATGTCATGAGTAAATAACAGATAGAAAACATGAAGTGACAAGTCTTTTCATAATTAAAATTTCAGTTCCATCATTTCAGTTAACAATTTATGTTTCAACATATTTAAAGCAGTTCAAATCACAAAAAGTACCAAGCAGATAGCATGCGCAAATAATGCCGAGGTCGTACGGCCCGATCCAACAAAGTAATAAAATGTGCACTGTCGGAGGGTCGAACAGCGCGAACCATAGATGCATCTATTATCCCGCTCGCGAATCATAATGTGATGTGACCAAATACAAATAAATACATCAAATAATCAATCAATAATTTATCAAGAAAGCAATTAGCTAAGAAAAGTCAACTTTTCTTTAACGGTCAGGAAAAATGATGTTTAACCTTTTACAAATTCATTTGCCAAGTTCGATATAAAATTAAGAAATTTAGTTTCAAATATGATAAATAAAGCATGCTTTTGGGTCCTAGACTACCCGGACTTAGCATATTAGTAGCTACGCACGGACTCTCGTCACCTCGTACGTACTTAACCCCCCCCCCCCCCCCCCCCCCCCACACACACACACTTAGGAACACATATTTAATTACTTTTCCTATGAGGATAATTATCTCTTACAACGTTAGAAAGAAGACTTACCTTGCCCCAAAGCTTACTTCCGAGCTCAAAAATGCTCTCAAACCCTCAAACCGAAGCCGGACAATCCAAAACTGAACTCGGAATGATACCAAATTTTACGTGCAAGTCTTAAATGACATTACTGAACTACTCCAGTTCTCGAAATTTCGTTTGGACGTCGATATCACCAAAACACGTTCCAAACCATATTTATAGGACTCCCAAAACCTTCAAGAATCCAACTTTCACTATTTGGCGTCGAAACGCTCCCGAGTTATCCGAAACCCTTTCTGAACATACGCACAAGTCTGAAATCATCATACGAACCTATTGGAACCGTCAAATATCGATTCCAAGGTCGTTTACCCAAAATGTTGACCGAAGTCAAACTTGATCTTTTAAGTCAACCTTAAGTAACCAAGTGTTCCGATTCCAACCCAAACTCTTCCAAATCCCGAACCAACCATCCTTGCAAGTCATAAATCAATAAAAACAAGCAGGGGAAGTCTTATTTAAGGGCACAGGGTTCTAGAAATAAAAACGACTGGTCGGGTCGTTACAATTATATATATTGTGTACAGGTTGTAGTGTGAGTGACCCGCCCTAGCCTCGTCACTACTTCGTCGAGGTTAGGCTCGGCACTTACCAGTACATGGGGTCGGTTGTGTTGATACTGCACTCTGCACTTTCTGTGCAGATTTAGGTATTGGTCCGAGGTGATAGTGAGGTTAGCTACTGGATTCATCCGACAGGAGACCCAAGAAAGATCTGTCGGCGTCCGCAGACCCTGGAGTCTCTTCCTAGACACTACACTTTATTGTTTATTTTCTTTCAAAATAGTTGTATTTCTTTCAAACTTTTACTTGTAGTAAATCTTAGAAGTTCGTGAATTGTGACCCCATATTCGGGTAGTGGTATATATTGAGGCTGTTATATATTTTTGCACTCATTTTAATTCGTTTTAGCTTGATTGTTGTTATTTACTGGATCGAATAAGGTTTGACTTAATAAATTCTCTAACGTTGGTTTGCCTAGTAAGGAAAATGTTAGGCGCCGTCACGATCTCGACGGATGAGAATTTCGGATCGTGACAAAATATATTTTTGTGTTAGTTTGATACAGTTTTCGTTTCGATCATTGCGGTGTTTAGGCCAGACATAAACTTTTTTAGGACTCTCACCAACTAACACAAAACCTCGTCGAAAAGCTTTTCCATAGCTATAATCAAACTTCTTTTTTTTCTGGAATTATTAAACTTCAAGAGTTCGAATTTATTGTGTGCTTGAATGAACGATAACATTTTTTAGAAAATATTTTTCAATTTTATCATATTTGCGCTTAAATATTTTTCTAGTGAACTCATTTTCCTCAATTTAAGGATAAATGACTTTAATTCCTACCAAGAGGAAAACAAATATTTTTTGAAAACTCACTTTCAGCCTTCCGCACCCCAACCATAAAAGAGTACTGTTACTTTTGCATTGTAATAAGGAAATAACTTCCAACATAAAATTTTTTATTCTTTTAATTTTTTTAGTTTTTTATTTTTACTTTCAGTATACTAATTTTGATGCGATGGCACATTTAGTAAAGTAAGCCTAAAATTTTGCACAAATAATCACTCCATATTTGGAAGGGAGTCAGAATTTTATTTTGTACGCGTGGTCTTCATAACCGAACAATAATTCGTATATTTCATTTAAAAAACTTTAATACACATACTTAAAGATTTTCACTTCTATATATTTCAATCTCTTATTGACAAAGTCACTTAAATTTATTTATTTTAGCTGTGGTCTACACAATTCCTGTATTTTAAGACTGCGGCTTGTATATATAAAACAAATCCCACAACATCTATACGTCGGATTTCCATTATATGATGAATTAAAGTCAAGTATCTCATTTTAAAACAAATCCCACAGCCCCTCTCTCTCTCTATATATACACTCTTTTATCATATTATAGAGGACTTTAGAGTATAGTTGTAGTTAGTGCATGTATAATAATACCTATCTTTTTGTTTCGTAGACGTGGGAGGTGGGGAGAAGAATCAAGTAGTAACATATGAGAGTTGAAAGTCAAAATGTGTTGAATTTAGATTGTGCAAGAGTTTGAATACGAAAAATATGGCACCACATGCCAACTATGCTACAGTTGGATTTAGCATTCATGCATACGCGTAAACCCCTTACCTTCTTAGTTGGTGATTAATATGTTTTTTAGTTAATGAGAATGGAAAATTTAATTATCAAGCGAACCACTAAGAATGGTGATTTAAAGTACGAGTCTTAGTGTACGCATGTTGAGCGTGTTTTCTATCTCAATGAGTAACATTTGTAAGAAAATTATATTTTTTTTAAAATTGTATTTGAATTATAAAATAAATTTAAGCTTCTAAAATTGATAAATATTGATCATATATAGCTAAAAAAATAATATTCACCTTAAATGTTATTATAATTTAATAATTTTATCAGTTTAATTTCATAAGTTATTGTGCTTCGTTTTTTAGTTTCAGTAAAAACACATGACCCTAAAAGATTTGAGAATTTTCGAGAAAATATTTTTGAAAAGCTATTCTAAGTTCATTCGAGAAGACACAAACAAGGTTAATTAGCTATACTTTTATTATGATTCTGTAAAGATTTATCAAATAACTTAAATCTAAAAATGGAATCTTAAATCTTCTCAATTTATCTCCCTTCAAAGTTTTCAATGTTACCCATATATTGATGTTTTAGTTGCTGAAATAAAAAGAATTTTGATTTACATAACTTTGTCAAAATATGCCTAGCAAAAAAAAGCATCACTAAAATACAAAAACTTAATAGGTTGAACAAATTACTGTGAAAAGTTATTTTTTTTTTTTTGAGTTTATATACATTTAAACACTTTTTTTAATATATACATCATTTTAAAGTCCTAAATATTTAGACTTCCTACGCAACTCAAATTAAAAAATGAATAAATAAGATTTTAATTAATTTAAGGTTCTAAATATTAGTAAATTATTTAAATTATATTTTAATCAATATAAAATTTACTTTTAAAGAATAAAATGTCAATCAATATTAGTATAAAGGTTCATGCTTTAATAATACAGATTTAGGCTTGGGGGGGGGGGGGTTAGTATGATTAAATATGCTATCAAAATTTTGGGTGCTTAAGTGAATATGGATTAATTATTTCGTATGACCAGCTTGTTTGGATGGTTGTTACTTATTGTATTATATCATATTGTTACTTTATATACGATGTTTGTTTTGATTGTTACTCAAATTTTATTGTATCATATCGTTAAATCCGTGGTTACGTAACGATGAAATGTGTCACTTCATGTAAGACCAATTTGGTGTGGTTGCGTCGTTATCTTGTCTTTTTCTCTAATCTCACCCTTCATTATTATTAAATAATTTTATTTTATTATTTACCCTACCTTTTTATATAATAAATTTACCCAGTATCATAATTTTTTTATAATATTGCAAGTTTATTTTTTCATATTGTTGTGTGTGATATCATGAAACAACAGTAAACGATCTAATCTATCCAAACTTTATATTCATCTAACGATATAGTACAATACAATACAATACGATACATTATGAAACGATGTGCAACAAACATCCAAACGAGTAGACTTTATAACTTACATATTAATTGTTTCACAATGAAATTATTTTAATTTAGACGCTATTAAATTAAGCAATTTTAGTTTAATATGTGATATTGTGCCCCCATATTTCAAGTAAATTAGAAATCAATAGAAGGCACGGGTAAAACCTTTGTCATTTTGACTTTATAAGTATGGCACAATTGATTTATTTTCAGTTAGTATAATTTATATAAGGTAAAACAGTAATCGATTTTAAAATTTTAAATATTAAGATTTCTTAACCTAGTTTAATAATCAGGAAAGATTTAATATATGAAATTTTAATTAATTTTAAAATTCTAAATATTAAGAAAGTAACTTACTTTACAATCTTGTCCATTGTGAAAGTTTCCCGTGAGAGTAAATAAAGGTCGAATGATATTTTGGGTTTTCTTGCTTTTAATATATTATAGAAAGATAGATAGATAGATTGATAAAGAATGCTAGTAAATTACTCAAAAAAAAAAATCTTAAAATTCAACTTTTCACATGCAACAACTTACTACTTCAAGACTCGTGAATGTAACTCTCTTAAATAGCTATATTAATTATTTTCCTTCATTATTCTCCAAACCTAAAATTTTAAGATAACCTAATCTATAATCTATCTATTTCTATCTATATTATATTAAAAGCACGAAGACCCTTATCGAAATGTCGTTCGCCTTTTTTATCCTTTAAAATAGAGTTTACATTGGATAAAGTAGTAATTTAGTTATTTTCCTAATATGTAGTAATACTCATTTAATTATTTTTCTTATATGAAAGAATACTCATTTAATTATTTTTCTAATGTTTAAGACTACAAAATCAACTAAACTTTATATATTATATTCTTCCTTATTTGGATTACGTAGAAAAATTTAATATTTAGAACTTCAAAAATATTAATATTTTATCTTATATAAATTTTTACACTTAAACTATATATAAATGGAAAGAAAAGGAAAGAATTAAAAATACTAACCAAATAGGACATAACCGACTTGGTATTTAGAAGTTTATCCCTTTGGACAGGTACCAAGAATTCAATCAAAAAAGAAAGAGGACGTACGACATTCTTGGAAGATGACAGAGTAACTTTTTTTATGTTTTGATTTAGGTGAAACTCTTCTCTATACTAAAATAATTTAAAATATACAAAACTATTTCCCACTCATTTGATTTTCTTAAAATTTGACAAAAAAAATTTTATTGGATAAAATCTAATTATAATCGAATATTAAATTTGGTATGAGCTAATATTAAGATTTAAATTAATAAAATATAGTTTATATATTTTATTGCTGAAAATAAATAATTAAGTATTTGGAATAGCCAATTAGCAAAAACAAAACTGATTTCATTATTTTTCAAATTCATCATACAAGTAAAACTATCTTCGAGTTGACAAAACAACTTGGCTTAAACAAATATATTTCTATAAAAAAAGACCACAGATGATGAAAGAAATTAGAAAATAAAGTCAATTCAATTATAATATAGTATTAAAAATTAACTTGGTTAAAATTCAAAATATAAGAAATAAGAATGAAATAATAAATATTCAAGATAAGTTGACATTTATTATTATTTTTATTTTTCATCAATTCCAATAAGTGGCCCTCTATAATTTTTTGTATACGATATAAGTTATTTGTTGTAAAATACACATTCTGTATTAGTCAATTTAAACCTTACATTGTTACTTAATTATTCATTTTTTCCCTATAAACTATATGACCTAGCCTTTCATTCCAATAGCTCTAAAAGAAAGATACAATTTTTTAGTTAGTGTTTATGTGATGATTGTTTGAAGAATTATAATAAAAATATATCATGATTTCGATCACTTTAGATTTAATATTATGTCACAAAAATGATTACAATATTTGTAAGCTTCCCAAAGGATATGCACTTCAAATTAATATAAAAATATATATGCTCAAATTTTTTATGTGTGAACCAGTTTCTTCTAACAACTATATAACGATTCTCTTTATTCCAAATCTCTAAAAAATATAATTATTTTTATTGATGGCCTTTTGAAGAAATATAATAAATATCATAATTTAATTACCAAAAAACCAATTTATCAATCATTTTAGATTCAATATCATGTTACAGAAATTACTACAATTTTCGTAAGATTTTTTCAAAAGATTTGCCCTTCAAATTAAGAAGAAATTACGTGTTCTCTAATCAAAATGTGTATCGATCATTTTACCTTTAAAAAAATAAATTTTAGAATTGTCATAAAACTAATCACTTTCAAATATAACAACAAATGGAGTTAATCAATATTAAAATTATTGAAATGCTAATTCCACTTGAATAGTGATTCAAAACTAATATACTCTTTTAAATGTAATTCTGAGTCATTCTCCATTGTATTTTTCTAGCTTACTTTAGTATTCCTTTTGAATGTCTTTTCTCATTTTCAGGGCACTTTGATTTTGTGTTCACTTGAAATTCACTGATTATTAGTTGTTTGCCATATATGTGAAGTTCTATTGTAACGGCCCGGTCCGTCGTTACGTAGAACCTGCATTATAATTGTTGTTATTGACTTGTCATAGTTGGTTATTCTGTTATTGATGTATTAGAGTCGATAGGCTTGAAATCGAATGGTTGTAGTGAGAGTTCAGTCATTTAGCCTTTAAAATAGCCTTAAAATAGAAAAGTTAACTAAGAGTTGACTTATTGGTAAATGACCTCGGAATGCGTATTTTATGGCTCGGATAGCTTTGTTAGGTGATTTGGGACTTAGGAGTGTGTTCAGAATAATTTTGTAATGTCCGGTATAGAATTAGGCTTGAATTGGCGAAAGTTAGTTTTTGGTGATTTTCGGTCGGCAGCGGAAAATAGACTATCGGGGTCGGAATGGAATTTTGACAGCTGGAACAGGTTTTTAATGTCATTTTGGATGTGTCTGCGCAATTTCAGGTCAATCGGAGTTGTTTTGGATAATTTCGGCATCATTGGTGGATTTTAGAAATTTCAAAGTTTTTAGTCTTGAATCCGATGTAATTTTGGTGTTTTGATGTTAGTTTTGGTGTTTCGAGAGTGAAATTAAGTTTTAACGATGTTATGGGATATATTGGTAAGTTTGGTTGGGGTACCGAGGGGCTCGGGATTGATTTCGGGTGGTTAACGGGCATTTTTAAACTTAAAGGAAGAGCTAGTTTTCTGGTTTTTGTGCAGCAGGGAATTGTGCGTCGCGATCGCATGGCAAAGGCTGCAATCGTGTACAACACTCTGAGGGCTAGGCAAAAATTATGCATCGCGATCACGTGTATCGGAGTGCTATCGCATAGGTTTGGAAGAAGGTGAAGTGCGATCGCGTGGGCTAGGTCGCGATCGCGTAGGGTCTTGACAGGCCCGTGGGGCTGAGGTCAAAGGGTCTTCGCGATCGCATGAATCTAGTTGCGATCGCGTGAGGTTGAGCTGTTGTGAACCGCGATCGCGTGGCTTTTGCCGAGATCGCAGTGAAGAAATCACTGGGCAGTATATAATTAAACCCTCCGCGACTTAAACCCTTTTTGCACCATTTTTGTACGGACAAAGAGCTTTGGGGGCAATTTTTGAAGAGGAAAATCAGTGTTCTTCATAGAGGTAAGTATTTTGATCATTAAAACTCATTTATGGGTGATTATAGAATATAATCTCACTACTAATTCATGAAAATCAGTAGAATAAGGTGGGTTTAGGGCTTGAGATTGTGAGACTTTTAGGGATTGATTTGAGGGATCAAGCGAACTCCGATTTTAGTGTTCTTTATATGTACGGACTCGTGAGATGATGAAGAGCAGTTTTGTACAAAAATTTCTGAGTTTCGGGACGCGGGCCCGGGGGTCGGGTTTGACCAATTTCGGGATTTTTGAGTATTTTTGATACATTTCGATTGGGATTAGTTCCTTAGCATATTATAATTATATACATCTGATTATTGGTAGATTTGGAGCACTCAGAGGCCGAATTTAGAGGCAAGGGCACTGCGGAGTAGTGTATTAGCCGGTTTTGAGGTAAGTAACGCTTCCAAACTTGGAACTGAGGGTTCGAAACCCCAAACTATTTGATATTTGATGTTAACTAAGGTGTCGCAGTTGCCAAGTGATGGGCATGCGGGCGTTTACCGAATATTTTTAGCCTGGCTCATCCCATAGCACTGTCTAATGGTTATCTCAGGCTGATAATTGTACTGTGAAGATGGTATTACCTTGAACGCAATAGAAATCATGATAAGTATAAATGTTAAGGCTTCATGCCGATATGTTCAGACCGGAACGGTGGATTATTGTTGTCTCTATCTGTGATTATTATTTTCATGTACTCAATCCTGTTAAAGTATATGTTTCATGCCTCAGTCTCGTAAGTTGCTAGTTTATTCTATATTATCATTGGTTTGGGCTGATTTTATATGTTAGAGCATTGTGAGTGAGACTGGAAGGTACTGACTGAGTGAGGCTTAGAGCCTGGTTTTGAGACATTTATGAGGTCGGACTGCACACCGCAGCGATCCTGGAATCATGCCTTCGTTGGCTTGATATAGCGCTTGGGCTGAAAGGAGCCCCTCCGGAGTCTTTACACCCCTAGTAAGCGCACAGATATTAAGGGATGGATTTCCCTGGACATGGATCTTGTCTGATTATTATGTTCCGGAGATGGATCTTCTCCGTGAGGGCTGGATCGCCCTTATTCCTCAGTACTTGGTGACCGTGTCACTTGTGTTTATGTAATATCCGGGATGGACTTTCCCGGGCCGGAAGGCCGTAGTCTAGTACTGAGTGGACCACCTTATGAGAGTTTGATTACTGAGTATACATCATTCTTGATTCTATATGAATTCATGCTAGTATGCAGAGTTACAGACATATATATTGTTGCATCGTGTTTATTTCCTGATATATTACTGTCATGTCCAACTTATATACTATTGTTCGAATTATCGGAGGTTTAGTCCGTCACTACCTCTCAGCCCGTAGTTTGGTTTTGTTACTACTAAGTTGGTGTACTCAAGTTACTCCCTGCACCTTGTATGCAAATCCAGGTACATCGGGATTCAGCTCTGGTCAGTGAGTAACAGTAGTTTCATCAGAGTTGACGAGGTATAAGCTGGAGACCGTATTCTCGTCTTCTCTTCCTTTTTTAACATTGTATTTATTTTCAAACTATGTTGGTCATTTATTTTTGGTTGTATTAAGTACTAGCAGCTCATGACTCTGTGACACTGGATCCGCGGTTTGTAGGATTTGTGTTTTAAAATTTCATAAACTGGTTTTCAAATTTTGATTTATTATTATTTTTATCCACAGACTTGTTAAGAAGGATATTTTTATTGGAAAGTGTATTTAGTTAGATAAAATGGGTGGCTTGCCTGGTTCCACGACAGGCGCCATCACGACTCCGGAAATGGGTCGTGACAAGTTGGTATCAGAGCGCTAGGTTAAATTTGTCTCACCAGTCATGAGCAGGTTTAGTAGAGTCTTGCGGATCGGTACGGAGACGTCTGTACTTATCTTCAAGAGGCTACAGAACCCTTAGGAAAGTCCCACATCTTTGAATTCTGTCGTGCGACTCTGTTGAACACTGAAACTAAACTTCTATTATTTTCATTCTCTCACAGATGGTGAGGACTCGTGCTACTGATAGTGGTGACCAGATCTCAGCAGGACCAGCCCGAGGTAGAGGCCGTGGTCGCGGCCGTGGAAGAGGGAGGGGTGTAGCCCGCACAGCAGCCGGGGCAGCACCTGTGGACCCTCCCATTGCCCAGGAGCAGGTCCCCGCAGCTGAGATTCCAGCGGGTCAGACTCAGGCACCGGCAGTGCCCATTGTGATTCCGGGTCTTCAGGAGACCCTAGCCCAGATTTTGACGGTGTGAACCAGCTTGGCACACGCCGTCGCTATGTCTACTATTGCTACTACTTCTCAGGCCGGGGGAGGCATCCAGACTCCAGCTGCCCGGACACCTGAGCAGGTCACCCAGGGACTTTAGACACCTGGGGAAGCCCTAGTACAACAGATTGTTCCGGTACAGGATTATGTGGTCCCAGCTTTAGCTGATGATGAGCAGCGTAGGTTGGAGAGATTCAGCAGACTCCAGCCTCTGACCTTTAGTGGCACAGAGGGCGAGGATACCCATTCCTTCTTGGACAAGTGTCATAGGATACTACGTACTGCAAGGATATTAGAGGCCAATGGGGTTCCATTCACTACATTCCAGTTTTCAGGAGCTGCACTTGCTTGGTGGGAGGACTATGAGAGGCGTAGACCCGCTGATGCATCGCCCTTTACATGGAACCAGTTCTCCATTCTCTTTCTGGAGAAGTATATACCACAGTCCCGCAGAGAGGAGCTGCGCAGAGAGTTTGAGCAGTTGTCAGGGAGACATGACCATGACGCAGTGTGAGATGAGGTTCTCTGAGTTAGCCCGTCATGCCATCTGGCTAGTTTCCACATACAGAGAGAGGATTCGGATATTTGTTGATGGTATCGCTTATCAGCTACAAATTTTTCTGACCAGAGAGAGGGTATCCGGTGCTTCTTTTGAGGAGGTAGTTGACATAGCCAGGGAGATTGAGTCAGTGCTCCGCCAGGATCGTGTTGAGAGAGAGGCCAAGAGGCCTCGAGGTTCTGGTAGTTATAGTGGTGATCACTCAGGAGGTCAGTCTCGGCACAGCAGAGGCAGACCATTCAGGCCTCCTCCGCCAGCTCGTCCAACTTACAGTGGTGCTTCATCAGGACACAGTTCCCGTATCTCTCATTCGAACCGCTCATCATTTAGTGCACTTCCAGCCCAGAGCTCGTCCCGGCCACCATCAGTTCAGGGTTCCTCAGCACATGGTTCTTCTAGCAGCTACCCTGGTCCAAAGGGTTCCCTTCAGTCCCCATCGCCAATTGCTGGTAGAGGTTGTTTTGAGTGTGGGGACCCGAGTCACATCAAGAGGTATTGTCCCCGCCTTTCTGGTAGTTCATTTCAGCATAGGAGCCAGCCTCCAACTTCAGCACCGGTTTCTACACCACCCGCTCAGGTAGTTAGGGGTGGAGTTCAGTCAGTCAGAGGCTGCTCCAGAGGGGGAGGTCGGTCAGGTGGAGGGCAGGCCCATTTCTATACACTTCCGGGCAGACCAGATGCCATAGCTTCAGATGCAGTGATTACATGTATTATCTCAGTCTGTCACCCATATGCTGCAGTATTATTTGATCTTGGTTCTACGTATTCATATGTTTCTTCATACTTTGCACATTTCTTGGATACGCATCGTGAGTCTTTGTTTTCAGCTGTTCATGTGTCGACTCCGGTGGGGGATACTGTTGTGGTAGACCGGGTGTACTGGTATTGTATTATATCTATTGGGGGTCGGGAGACCTGGGCAGATCTATTATTGCTTAGCATGGTTGAATTCGATGTGATTTTGGGCATGGATTGGCTATCTCCATGCCATGCGGTTCTCGACTGTCACGCCAAGACCGTGACCTTAGCAATGCCCGGATTGCCGAGGATTGAGTGGAGAGGTTCGGTGGAGTACGTGCCTAGCAGGGTGATTTCCTTTCTGAAGGCTCATCGTATGATTGGGAAGGGGTGTGAGTCTTATCTGGCCTTTGTGAGGGATGTTAGTTGTGAGACTCCTTCTATCAGTTCTGTTCCTGTGGTCCGTGAGTTCCCGGACGTTTTCCCAGCAGACCTGCCAGGCATGCCACTTAACAGGGACATTGATTTTGGTATTGACTTATTGCCAGATACCCAGCCTATCTTTATTCCCCCTTACCACATGGCCCCAGCAGAGTTGAAGGAATTGAAGGAACAACTTCAGGAACTCCTAGATAAGGGTTTCATTCGGCCTAGTATGTCTCCTTGGGGTGCACCGGTGTTGTTCGTAAAGAAGAAGGATGGATCCATGCGTATGTGCATTGACTATAAGCAACTTAACAAGATTACGATGAAGAACCGGTATACTTTGCCCCGTATTGATGAATTATTTGATCAGCTTCAGGGAGCTAGGGTGTTCTCCAAGATCGACTTGAGGTCTGGGTACCATCAGCTGAAGATTCGGGATTCTGATATTTCGAAGACTGCTTTTAGGACCAGATATGGCCACTATGAGTTTCTGGTTATGTCTTTTGGGCTGACCAATGCCCTAGCTGCGTTCATGCATTTGATGAACAACGTGTTTCAGCCTTTCCTTGATTCATTCGTTATTGTGTTCATAGATGACATCCTGGTGTACTCTCGTAGCCAGGAGGAGCACGCTCAGCATTTGAGGGCTGTGTTGCAGAGATTGAGGAAGGAGAAACTTTATGCAAAGTTCTCCAAATGTGAGTTTTGGCTTGGTTCGGTAGCTTTTTTGGGCCACGTAGTGTCTAGTGAGGGTATTCAGGTGGACCCGAAGAAGATAGAGGCGGTGCAGAGTTAGCCCAGACTGTCCTCAGCTACGGAGGTTAGGAGTTTCCTGGGTTTGGCGGGTTATTACCGTCGCTTTGTGGAGGGATTTTCTTCTATTGCTTCACCTTTGACCAGATTGACCTAGAAGGGTGCTCTATTCAAATGGTCCGATGAGTGGGAGGAGAGCTTTCAGAAGCTCAAGTTAGCATTGACTACAACTCCGGTATTGGTATTGCCTACAGTTTCGGGCTCTTACACAATATATTATGATGCTTTTAGAGTTGGATTGGGAGCAGTTTTGATGCAGGACGGTAGGGTGATTTCCTACGCGTCCAGACAGTTGAAGGTGCACGAGAAGAATTATCCAGTGCACGATCTTGAGTTAGCTTCCATCATTCATGCCTTAAAGATTTGGCGGCATTACTTGTATGGGGTGCAGTGTGAGATCTTCACTGATCATCGTAGCTTGTAGTATCTTCTAAGGCAGAAGGACTTGAATTTTCATCAGAGGAGATGGTTAGAGCTTCTTAAGGACTATGACTTAACTATTTTGTATAACCCGGGGAAGGCCAATGTAGTGGCTGATGCCTTGATTCGCAGAGCCGAGAGTTTGGGGAGCCTAGCTTACCTTTCAGCAGCAGAGCGACCGTTAACACTTGATGTTCGGGCTTTAGCGAGGTAGTTGGTGAGATTGGATTTGTCAGACCCTCCGCGGGTGGTAGCTAGCATGGCTTCCCGATCTTCTTTATTTGATCAGATTAAGGCACGATAGTACTATGACCGCCACTTGTTAGTTCTTCAGGATAGAGTTTGTCGGGGTGTTGCCCGAGATGTGACTATTGGTGATGACGGAGTTATGAGGATGCATGGACGTATTTGCGTGCCCAATGTTGATGGTATTTGAGAGTTGATATTAGTAGAGGCTCACAGTTCGCGGTATTCTATTCATCCGGGTGCCGCGAAGATGTACCAGGATCTGAGACAGCAATACTGGTGGAGGCGGATGAAAGAGATATTGTTGAGTATGTAGCACGGTGTCTCAACTGCCAGCAGGTCAAGTATGAGCACCAGAGACCAGTTGGATTACTTCAGAGGTTAGATATTCCGGAGAGTGGGAGCGGATTACCATGGAATTTTTAGTTGGGCTTCCACGAACTTCGAAGAGTTTTGATGTTATTTGGGTCATTGTAGATAGATTGACCAAGTCTGCGCACTTCATTCCTGTCAGCACTTCTTATACTTCAGAGAGGTTAGCTAGTATTTACATTAAGAAGATTGTCCGATTGCATGGAGTTCCGGTTTCTATTATTTCTGACAGAGGTACTCAGTTCACATGTCAATTTTGGAGGGCCGTATAGAGAGGTATGGGTATTGAGGTAGAGCTGAGCACTAAATTTCATCCTCAGACCGACGGGCAGTCGGAAAGGACTATTCATATTTTGGAGGACATGTTACGGGCTTGTGTGATTGATTTTGGTGGTTCGTGGGATCAGTTCCTGCTATTAGCGGAGTTTGCATATAACAACAACTATCAGTCCAGTATTCAGATGGCCCCGTATGAGGTTTTTTATGGTAGGAGGTGTAGATCTCCGGTTGGTTGGTTCGAGCCTGGTGAGGCTAAGTTATTGGGCACAAATTTGATTCAGGATGCGTTGGAGAAGGTGAAGTTGATTCAATAGCGACTTCGCACGGCGCAGTCTAGAAAGAAGAGTTATGCGGACCGGAAGGTTCGAGATGTGTCTTTTATCGAAGGGGATAAGGTACTGCTGAAGATATCACCCATGAAGGGTGTTATGAGGTTCGAAAAGAGAGGAAAGCTAAGTCCGCGGTTTATTGGTCCTTTCGAGGTCCTTTCGAGGTGCTTCAGAAGGTTGGAGAGGTGGCTTATAGGCTTGCCTTGCCACCCAGTCTATCGAGTGTTCATCCGGTATTTCATGTGTCGATGCTCAGATATGTTGGTGACCCGTCTCATGTGTTAGACTTCAGCACAGTTCATCTCGAGGGTAATATGTCATATGAGGTTGAGCCAGTAGCTATTTTAGCTCGCGAGGTCAGAAAGTTGAGGTCTAAGGATATAGCATCAGTGAAGGTGCAGTGGAGAGGTCAGCCAATGGAGGAGGCTACTTAGGAGACCGAGTGGGAGATGCAGAGCAAATATCCCCACTTGTTTGAGATTTCAGGTATGTTTCTAGACCCGTTCGAGGACAAACGTTTGTTTAAGAGGGGGAGAATGTAACGACCCGGTCCGTCGTTACGTAGAACCTGCATTATAATTGTTATTATTGACTTGTCATAGGTTGGTTATTCTGTTATTGATGTGTTAGAGTCGATAGGCTTGAAATCGAATGGTTGTAGTGAGAGTTCAGTCATTTAGCCTTTAAAATAGCCTTAAAATGGGAAACGTAAACTAAGAATTGACTTATTAGTAAACGACCTTGGAATGCAAATTTTATGACTCGGATAGCTTCGTTAGGTGATTTGGGACTTAGGAGTGTGTTCAGAATAATTTTGTGATGTCCGGTGTAGAATTAGGCTTGAATTGGCGAAAGATAGTTTTTGTTGATCTCCGGTCGGCAGTGGAAAATAGGCTATAGGGGTCGGAATGGAATTCTGACAGTTAGAACAGGTTCTTAATGTCATTTTGGATGTGTCTGCAAAATTACAGGTCGATCAGAGTTGTTTTGGATATTTCGGCATCATTGGTGGATTTTAAAATTTTCAAAGTTCTTAGGCTTGAATCCGATGTAATTTTGATGTTTTGATGTTAGTTTTGGTGCTTCAAGAGTGCAAATAAGTTTGAACCATGTTATGGGATATGTTGGTAAGTTTGGTTGGGGTACCGAGGGGCTCGGTATTGATTTCGGGTGGTTAACGGGCATTTTTAGATTTAAAGGGAGAGCTGGTTTTCTGGTTTTTGTGCAACAGGGAATTGTGCATCGCGATCGCATGGCAAAGGCTGCGGTCGCGTATAACACTCTGAGGGCCAGGGAAAAATTATGCATCGCGATCGCGTATATCGGAGTGCGATCGCGTAGGTTTGGAAGAAGGTGAAGTGCGATCGCGTGGGCTAGGTCGCGATCGCGTAGGGTCATGACAGGCGCGTGGGGGTGAGGTCAAAGGGTCTTCGCGATCGCGTGCATATGGTTGTGATTGCGTGAGGTTGATATGCTTTGAACCGCGATCGCGTGGCTTTTTCCACGATCGAAGTGAAGAAATCACTACGCAGTATATAATTAAACCCTCCGTGACTTAAACCCTTTTCACACCATTTTTGTACGGACAAAGAGCTTTGGTGGCAATTTTTGAAGAGGTAAATCAGTGTTCTTCATAGAGGTAAATGTTTTGATCATTAAAACTCATTTATGGGTGACTATAGAACATAATCTCAATACTAATTCATGAAAATCAGTAGAATAAGGTGGGTTTAGGGCTTGAGATTTTGAGACATTTATGGATTGATTTGAGGGTCAAACGAACTCTGATTTTAGTGTGCCTTATATGTACGGACTCGTGAGATGATGAAGAACAGTTTTGTATAAAAATTTCTGAGTTTCGGGACGCGGGCTCGGGGGTCGAGTTTGACCAATTTCGGAATTTTTGAGTATTTTTGATACATTTCGATTGGGATTAGTTCCTTAGCATATTATAATGATATATATATGATTGTTGGTAGATTTGGAGCATCCGGAAGCCGAATTTAGAGGCAAGGGCACTGCAGAGTAGTGTATTAGCCGGGTTTGAGGTAAGTAACGCTTCCAAACTTGGAACTGAGGGTTCGAAACCCCAAATTATTTGATATTTGATGTTAACTAAGGTGACTCACTTGCCAAATGACGGGCATGGGGGCGTTTACCGAATATTTGTAGCCTGGATCATCTCATGGCACTGTCTAATGGTTATCTCAGGTTGATCATTGTACTGTGAAGGTGGTATTACCTTGAATGCAATAGAAATCATGCTAAGTATAAATGTTAAGGCTTCACGCCGATATGTTCAAGCCGGAACGGTCTATTATTGATGTCTCTATCTATGATTATTGTTTTTATGTACTCAGTCATGTTAAAGTATATGTTTCATGCCTCAGTCTCGTAAGTTTCTAGTTTATTCTATATTATCATTGGTTTGGGCTGATTTTTATATGTTAGAGCATTGTGAGTGAGACTGGAAGGTACTGACTGAGTGAGGCTTGGAGCCTGGTTTTGAGACAGTTATGAGGTCGGACTGCACACCGCAGTGATCCTGGAATCATGCCTTCATTGACTTGATATATCGCTTGGGCTGAAAAGTGCCCATCCGGAGTCTTTACACCCCCAGTGAGCGCACAGATATTGAGGGATGGATTTCCATGGACATGGATCTTGTCTGAGTATTATGTTCCGGAGATGGATCTTCTCCGTGGTTCTTACGTTCCAGAGATGGATCTTCTCCGTGGGGGCTGGATCGCCCTTATTCCTCAGTACTTGGTGACCGTGTCACTTGTGTTTATGTAATATCCGGGATGGACTTCCCTGGGCCGTAAGGCCGTAGTCTAGTACTGAGTGGACCACCTTATGAGAGTTTGATTACTGAGTATACATCATTCTTGATTCTATATGAATTCATGCTAGTATGCAGAGTTACAGACATATATTGATGCATCGTGTTTATTTCCTGATATATTAATGTCATGTCCAACTTATATACTGTTGTTCGAATTATCGGAGGTTTAGTCTTTCACTATCTCTCAGCCCGTAGTTTGGTTTCGTTACTACTGAGTTGGTGTACTCACGTTACTCCCTGCACCTTATGTGCAAATCCAGGTACAACGGAATTCAGCTCTGGTCAGTGAGTAGCAGCAGTTTCATCAGAGTTGACGAGGTAGCAGCTGGCTACCGTGATCTCGTCTTCTCTTCCTTTTCTACCGTTGTATTTATTTTTAGACTATGTTAGTTATTTCTTTTTGGTTGTATTAAGTACTAGCAGCTCATGACTGTGTGACACTGGATCCGGGGTTTGTAGGATTTGGGTTTTAAAATTTCATAAATTGGTTTTCAAATTTTGATTTATTATTATTTTTATCCACAGACTTGTTAAGAAGGATATTTTTATTGGAAATTGTATTTAGTTAGATAAAATGGGTGGCTTGTCTGGTTCCTCGACAGACGCCATCACGACTCTGGAAATGGATCGTGACAAATTGATATCAGAGCACTAGGTTAAATAGGTCTCACCAGTCATGACCAGACAACTTGACAATTAACATATTGCATCAAACTTTGTGCTTTGACCTTTTGTCAAGCTATTTCTTTTACTATTTTGTCGTGCTCCCATATAATAAATTATTATATAATTAAGATATTTGATACGATACACATATATAACGCACGTACAATAAAACTAGCGCAACTAAAAACTACTCGATCATTCTTCATTACTTTGTCGTTTGACCTTGCAATTCAGCGAAGATTTTGGCCTATAAATTTGAGATATTCTTAACTTAGTATGCAATTAAAAACTACTCGCTCAGCGAAGATTACTTTGTTCTCTTGACTTGAAATTCAGCGAAGATTTTTGTCAATATGCTTTGCTAGTGGTAGATAATAAAATAAGGAAAAATATGTCGAAATACGTGCATACAAACCGATAATAATAACTTTATCTATACTATAGTTCTTTGCTGAAGGTTTTATCTGAATTTGAAAAAGTCAAAGAAACAAATATTTAATGAGATGTCAATCCATTAATAAGTAGAGTTTAACATATACCTTTGAAAAAGTCAAAGAAACAAAAATTTAGGCGTTATGAATTCAACTTTTAACGTTAGCATTAAACACTTATTTCATAGGCTCTAAACTAGTATTAACATGTATGTATTTCATCCTAATATATATATCTTTCGCTTGACATTATAAATTATGCTTCGCTTTAAAAAATTTGAGAGTTTGGTCGATCACTATCGCGTTCTTTAATACCTATCCTCTTCATGGAAAGATTATGCAACTGCATACCACATAATAGTAGGGGCAGAATTAGAAGGTAACGTACGAGTTTAGCCGGACCTAATAATTTAATACAAATATATATATAAAATCCAAATTAAGAATTCAGTTGCAAATACTGATGCCACTATCTTAACTTTAA
>ML326331.1:0-13054 GCA_005239505.1 Nicotiana paniculata | reverse complement strand
GATATTATAATGCTAATATAACCGAAATTGTAATTGAATGACTAAGGAAGAGTAGAGTTTATTATTGTAAACCATCTAAAAAGAGAATTGATTTCCTTTGCGGGCAATTGTATTTCCGGATAAGGTTGTATTATTAAACATTATAAAAACTTGGCAAGTGAATTTCGAAAAAAGGGATTTAAGTACTATTTTGGTGGTTTTTAAAAGAGAAATCTGTCATTTATTTGGTTACTTGTTTTCCCGACGTATTCGGGGTGGACTGTTGATTGTGCATGACTGCATGTGACCGCTTTGCAATTTACATTCCACGAGCGGAGTGTTATTTCCTCAAATCTCATGGGAGCGGGCCGTACGCCACAACAAGATTGAAAGAAATATTATGGTTCGGGTCGTTCGACCATCAACAGTGCACATAGATGTTTATTATGATGGCTCAGGCCGGTTGTCCTTATCCCGTATGCGCATGCTAAATTGTTAAATATTTTTTTTCATGATTTTTGAAGTGATAAGATATTTGGTGGAAAATAAAGAAGAAATTGTGGATTTATGATATTTGGGGGAAAACAAAGAGGAAATTGTTTATTTAAGATATCTTGGAAAATAATGAGGAAGTGGTATCTGTTTTGTTTATTTCCAGTATTTACTTGGATTTCAGTGCCTTATATGTATATATATATATATTGTTGCTTTACTACCTTTACATGCCTATCGTGTTCATCTTATACTGTTAATTAGTTTGCTGGCCCTTAGTGAGTGTCTAATTCGACCTCTAAACACTACCTCTCTGAGGTTAGGCGGGCGACTTACTGAGTACACGTTGTTTTTATACTCATGCTACACTTGCTATGCATTTTATTGCACAGGTACTTTCAGAGCAATGTGGAGGATTCGGGGACTTAGGCGAGCTGCATCATCCGGAGGCGATCCGTAGTTGACAGAGTCTCTCTCGTACTGTATTTATTACATTATTTTAAATTTCCTCGTCCAATTTGTATTTCGGACAGGCTTGGTAATTACTTGTATAAATTCTTAGAAATTGCTCATGTACTTGTGACACCGGGTTCTGGGATGTGTTGGGATATATTTTCTTAAGTGTAATCTTTAAACCATTATTTTCTTAACAGATTTTATTTGGTTAATATTTAATAAAGTGAAAGAAAATGTCTTTCATAAATGTTAAAACTGGAAATTTATTTCAATTAATTAATAATTTGGCTTGCCTGACAATGATGTCCGGAGCCATCACGAACTTAAGAATTTTGGGTCGTGACATTAATAGAGCTTTCATTAAACACATAATTCACCACCCTTATTCTTAACCTAAACATGAATCCTAACATAGAAACTAGTTTGGAGCCATTAAACCCGAATAGCAGCCTAGAAACTAGGTCGGATACTCTAAGGAATTCATTACACATATCATTGGGGTTGAATTCGGACGACAGTTTGATGAATGAAGATGATTCGATCGACATTGATTCAGACGACAACTTCAATGATGGAGAAAATCATGTTGACAATGTTGCTGCTGATGACGAGGATTATGATTATGATGATGATGATGACGACCATCATTTAGAGGAAGAGGCAGAAGCTGGAGAGGAAAGGAAAATGCCTAATGAGTTCAATGAAGAAGATCTCATAACTGGTCCAATTACTGGGATGAGGTTCACTAGTAAGGATGTTATGTTTGATTTTTATAAAGAACATGCAAGATTATCAGGGTTTTGCATTGTTAAAAGAACATCAAACAAAAAAGGTGGTGATATTGTTAGGTATGTTCAATATGGTTGTGATAGGTCTAGGAAACCAAGGAATAAGCATGTTACCAAGAGAATGACCTGCCCTGCTAGAATAAATGGAGTTTTGGAGGAGAATGGTTCATGGCGTGTTTCAAAGGTGGTTAAAAATATAATCATCAATTGGCACCAGCACTATCGCAATTGATGACTGGACACAGATCGCTTATTAGGTCTCTTAAAAGAACTCTTGTAGCCAAAGATATTTCTGGCTTAAGGTGTTGTCTCACAACATGATTAAAAATGTTGACGAGAGGTATATATTGAAAAGGTGGAGAAAAGATGTTGTTCGTCCGCACTTGAAACGTTTCTGTCTAGGAGGTTACCCACGTATGACTTCTGAATACATGATGTACAGGGAACTATTAAATCATTTTGAACGGGTTTGCGATATTGCATTGGACACTGAAGTGATGAGGCGATATATTAAGTATAATTTGAACATATTGGAACATGACCTTATGAATTGGGATGATGATATGATAGTTCCAAATTGGGATTTGGAAGATACACATGGGGGTGAGGGTGAGGGTGAGGGTGAAGGAAGAGATATAAGAGATCCTAGATATGTAGCTTCTCGTGGACGTCCAAGGTTGAATAGATATGGAGAACGAATTGATTCATACTTTAGAAGTTCATAAACGGGTGGTGGAAGTGGAGTTAGAGGCAATAGGAGGGGTAGAGGTGGTGGTAGAGGTGTTGGTAGAGATGGTAGTAGAACTGGTGGTAGAGGTGGTGGTAGAGGTCGTGCTAGAAGCCGTGCTAGAGAAGGTGGTAGAGGTCATGGTAGAAGTCATCTGCTAACGGAAGGAATTGAGGTAAAGTTTAACAAATTTGATTTAATATTTTATTTTATTTTAGGTAAATAAATTACTTAATAGTCTTATTTACTCTAATTACAGCAAGATGATGCAACAGTCCAACCACAGAGTAGCTTGCCTGATCTAAACGATGAAGCATACTGGGAAGTAGAAGACTTGACCGTTTAGTTTGAGATGATTTAAGTTTGAAACTTGTTTAACTTTATTTGAGATAGATTTTTTTGATTTTTTTGACTTTGTTTTTAAAAATGTGTGGTATTTTTTTTGTTCATAAATGTGAACAAAAAAATCGCACCTGCGCCCCACTGTCCTCAACTTCAGCCCAAATCGCACCTGCGCCCCACTGTCCGCACCTGCGGCTTCGCAGGTGTGGAATATCCATCGCACCAGCGGTCCCCATCCAAGCCAAGACCACACTCGCACCTGCGGTGCCCAAGCCGCACCTGCGGTCAAGGCCTCGCAGGTGCGGTTACACCAGATGACAGCAGCTTCAGCCCTTTTCCAACTTCAACTTTGATCCGTTAACCACCCGGAATCCACTCGAGGACTCTGGGACCCCGTCCAATTATACCAACCAGTCCCAAAGCATGACAAGGACTTGCTCGAGCCCTCAAATCACATCAAACAATGCTGAAATCACAAATCGCACTCAAATCAAATTCTTTAAGAACTTAGAATTTCAGACTTCTACATCCGATGCCGAAACCTATCAACTCACGTCCCATTGACCTCAAATTTTGCGCACAAATCATATTCAATATTACGGACCTGCTTCAAATTCCGGAATCGCATTCCGACCTCGATATCAAAACTTCCACTTCCGACCGGATTTCCCAAAAACCTTTATATTTCTATCTTTAGCCAAATGACTCCAAAATGACCTACGATCATCTAAATTCACTTTCGATCGCGCTCCCAATTCCAGAATCACCATATAGAGCTATTCCCAAACTCGGAATCCCTAACGGACATCAACCTCACTGATATGCACTTCAAGCCCAAATTCATGAAATCCTTCTAAAATGCTAACTTCCACAATATACGCCGAAACGCTCCCGGATTATCCAAAACCCGATCCGGACATACACCCAAGTCCGAAATCATCATACTAACCTGCTGGAACCTTCAAATCCTGATACGGAGATCGTTTACTCAATACTCCAATCTTAGTTGATTTCTCCAACTTAAGGCTTCCGAAATGAGAATTTTCTTTCCAAATCAATTCTAAACTTCCTGGAATTCAATTCCGACCACGCCCACGGGTCATAATACCTGAAACGAAGCTGCTCACGACTTCAAACCACTGAACGAAGCGCTAGAGCACAAAATGACCGATCGAGTCATTACATTCTCCCCCACTTAAATCGACGTTCGTCCTCGAACGTTCTAAGAACTGCTCTGGAGTTACCTGAAATCACTGTTTAACGTTCCGAGCACCTGCTCGTGCTACCACAATCCAGTCGAGCACAATATTTTGATCAAATATGGAGATTTCTTCTTTATCCATATAATAAGCTCAGAATTCATTCAAACACCTGAAATTTCTCTAGCTAGGCCTAGTTTCAATATATATAAGCACTGCATCAACTAGCACACGATATACCAGATCATAACTGCATACCCTTGCTGAATCGGCGCCATGCACCGTATAACTCATCGTCTGACCACAACGACGCTCCCTGAACCTTATTGTCCAAGGTCCACGAATCTGATGCTCCTGATGCACCTCATAACAATTATACAGACATCCTGCTAGAATGCTGGCGATACAACCACAACAGAGGCAATTCATAGAAATTCGCACTCAACTGTAGAGTTAACAAATCCTTGAATACCTCATCTTGACTAGAATCGTCACTTTCATTATGAACCTGAATGATGGTATTTATTTTTTAATATACACTTCACATAACCTTATCGCACTGATCCCTGATCTGATAATCTCGTCTCACTCAGTATGAACTGCTCAAATAACAAACCACCCCAACATGAACAACAACCTCACATGATACCACATCGTGCCAATAGGCTATAACTCGAACATGATAATAAGAAACGACTCAGGACGGAACTACTCAGCTCACACAAATAATATGAATTCTTACCAGAAAATAGGAAATAAATCACAAGAAAATAAATACATCTTAACCCTTCTCATCATCACACTGTTGCGGCGTGCAACCCGATCCAAATAACATACCCGTGGCGACGTGCCACCCGATCCACACATAAAATTTACATAAGAAGAAATATATACGAAGCTGATTTGCTCAATATTACGAATTATTGAATATCGATCACGAGCACGCTAAGTGCATAATACCATCCCGGGGAGACTGATAAAGCCATAGGCTACAAAACTCAAGCACAACTGAGGTGCGATATATATACACAGGTGCGATATATATACACACTCTGGATCTCAAGAGCTGTCCTGCTCACATAACATCCCCGCTACGCGGGACCTCAACACATAAGAAATTATCAAGTCGTTTCATAACTCGTACAACACAATCACAATAACACATAAATTTGACAAAGACGGAGCAACACCCGCTGTTCTAATACCTTTTCATGAAAAGTGCTCTAGTGAAAGGAACATGCCTGGCTCACACGGAGCCCATAATCATACTTAAATTCATCCACAAACATCGAGCCACCTCGCTCGCACCAAACTTAGCTATTAGCTTTTACCTGGGCCCATATTAACCCTACTTTTTCTCATAATACACGATAACAACCATCATCACCGGGACTAAAACCCCATAATCCATAATCAACTCAACCGAACACCCTCCAGGCGAAAATTCTCAATTGAGCAATATTGCACTTCTTCATACTCAGTCCAAATCTGAAATCCATCAAGTGACTACATGTCACACTTTATACAATCTTTTCGCCGTCATGCTTCCACAACCTTCCACACAAGGCAAAAAGTCTGCCCATCCATAACACCGACCACACTAAGGCCGCAAAACACATCAAGAACCCATGACCAGGGTATAAAGCCTCTTTCACCGAATATCAATCTCAGGTGACACTGAAGATAACACCAGCTTACACTGAACTTTCAAATCACTTTGCCTTTATCTTCCGAGATCATGACATCTTTATAAACATCGGACCTAAATCTTGATTCTTACTCCCAATTACATACTGCTTCCCGCACTTAACATACCAAAATGATGTAGCGGAAGAATTCCATCATAACTTTCGAACCACCAATAGGGTTAACACTTCATCATATAGAAATTGTTTACTTGACTCAATTCAAGAGTACCATCCTAACACATGAGTGAATTCCCATTATCACCTAGATCATGCATGTTGTCACGACCTAAAATCCATAGGTCGTGATGGCGCCGGACACCATTATCATGCAAGCCAAATCCTTAATTAGTTGAAATACATTCGTGTTTTAACATTTTCGAAACTGTTACCTTTCCTTGCATTTCGTAATCAAATAAATAAATTTTTGAAAATTTAAAATACGAAAGAAAATAAAATTCTGTTATTCAAAACCAGTGATCTAAAGATTTCACTTAAACAATTATCCCAATACATACTGAACAAGCGAGTCATCGGTCCGAGGAAAGAAAAGGACCGCCTTTGAAAAAAAAAAGGAACTCGCAATCCAGTGTCACAAGTACATGAGAAATTTCTAATAAGTTATACAATCATTACAAAGCATATCTGAAATACAACTGGACAAGGAAATTTAAAAATATGAATAAATACAGTCTGAATGAGACTCTGTCAGCTGCGGATCGCCTCCGGATGATGCAGCTCACCTAAGTCTCCGAATCCTCCACATTTCTATGAAAGTACCTCTGCAATAAAATGCACAGCAAGTGTAGTATGAGTACAAAAACAACGTGTAATCAGTAAGTCGCCCGCCTAACCTCAGAGAGGTAGTGACGAGAGGTCAATTTAGACACTTACTAAAGGTCAATTCTGGAATATTTACGAGTGACACTAAGCATGGTTTTATCATAGGCAGTTTATAAAACAGGATTTAAACATCCTTCAATTTCGTTCACATTTAACACTTTATATCTTCGTCATATTAACAATTAATCAACATGGTGATTTAATCAAATAATAATAAATCAACGGAAGGAATAACTTCTTCCAAAAGTCTTTTTAATAACTTTAAATCTTTGTCATTTCAATCGACAATTTAACATTTCAGGCCAGTAATCAGGCAAATATCATAGCAACTACGCAGCAAATATCATGCGCAGGCAATGCCGAGGGTCGAACGGCGCGGACCAACAATAATAAAATGTGCACTGCCGAGGGGTCGACCGGCTCGAACCATAGATGCATCTATCTGCCCCGCTCGCGAATCGATCATGCGACGCGGTTAACATAATACGGCTAGCCTGCTCGCGAATCATACATGCGACTCAGGTGCTCATATGAATACATACACAAATACAGGGTCTTCCTGCTCGCGAATCACTCAAGCGACTCAGGCACCCAAAGTTACACATATCCACATAATTCCGACGCGCTAGAGCACAAAACGATCGGTCAGGTCGTTACATTCTCCCCCACTTAAACCGACGTTCGTCCTCGAACGTGCTAAGAACTGCTCTGGAGTTACCTGAAATCCCTGTTTAACATTCCGAGCACCTGCCCGTGCTACCACAACCCAGTCGAGCACAATAGCTTGATCAAATCTGGAGATTTCTTCTTTATCCATATAATAAGCTCAGAATTCATTCAAACACATGAAATTTTTCTAGCCAGGCCTAGTTTCAATATATATAAGCACTGCATCAACTAGCACACGATATACTAGATCATAACTGCATACCCTTGCTGAATCGGCACCATGCACCGTATAACTCATCGTCTGACCACAACGATGCTCCATGAACCTTATTAGCCAAGGTCCACGGATCTGATGCTGTTGATGCACCTCATAAAAATTATATATACATCCTGGTAGAATGGTGGCGATACAACCACAACGGAGTGAATGCGCAAAAATTCGCACTCAACTGTAGAGTTAACAAATCCTTGAATACCGCATCTTGACTAGAATCATCACTTTCATTATGAACATGAATGAAGGTATTTTTTCTTTAATATACACTTCACATAACCTTATCGCATTAATCCCTGATCTGATAATCTCGTCTCACCCAGTATGAACTGCTCAAACAACAAACCACCCCAACATGACCAACAACCTCACATGATACCACATCGTGCCAATAGGCTATAACTCGAACACGATATAATAAGAAACGACTCAGGACAGAACTACTCATCTCACGCAACTAATATGAATTCTTACCAGAAAATAGGAAATAAACCACAAGAAAAAAAAATACATCTTAACCCTTCTCATCATCACACTGTTGCGACGTGCAACGCGATCCAAATAACATACCCGTGGCGACGTGCCACCCGATCCACACATAAAATTTACATAAGAAGATATATATACGGAGCTGATTTTCTCACTATTACGAATTACTAAATATCGATCACGAGCACGCTAAGTGCATAATACCATCCCGGGGAGACTGATAAAGCCCTAGGCTACAAAACTCAAGAAAAAATGAGGTGCGATATATATATATATATATATATATATATGTATGTATATATATATATGTATGTATATACTCTGGATCTTAAGAGATGTCCTGCTCACATAACATCCCCGCTACGCGGGACCTCAACACATAAGAAATTATCAAGCCGTTTCATAACTCGTACGACACAATCACAATAACACATTAACCCTATTTTTTCTCATAATACACGAGAACAACCATCATCACCGGGACTAACAACCTATAATCCATTATCAACTGAACCGAACGCCCTTCAGGCAAAAATTCTCAATTGAGCAATATTGCACTTCTTCATACTCAGTTCAAATCTGAAATCCATTAAGTGACTACATGTGACACTTTATACAATCTTTTTCATAGTCATGCTTCCACGAACTTCCACACAAGGCAACAAGTCTGCCCATCCATAACACCGACCACACTAAGGCTGCAAAACACATCAAGAACCCATGACCAGGGTACAAAGCCTCTTTCACCGAATATCAATCTCAGGTGACACTAAAGATAACACCAGCTTACACTGAACTTTCAAATCACTTTGCCTTTATCTTCCGAGCTCATGACATCCTTATAAACATCGGACCTAAATCTCGATTCTTACTCCCAGTTACGTACTGCTTCCCACACTTAACATACCAACATGTGGTAGCGCAAGAATTCCATCATAACTTTCGAACCACCAATCGGGTGAACACTTCATCATATAGAAACTTTTTACTTGACTCAATTCAAGAGTACCATCCCAACAAACGAGTGAATTCCCATTATCAACCAGATCATTCATGTTGTCACGACCCAAAAATCCATAGGTCGTAATGGCGCCGGACACCACTGTCAGGCAAGCCAAATCCTTAATTAGTTGAAATACATTCATGTTTTAACATTTTTGAAACCGTTACCTTTCCTTGCATTTCATAATCAAATAAATAAATTTTTGTAAATTTAAAATACGACAGCAAATAAAATTTTGTTATTTAAAAATATTGATCTAAAGATTTCACTTAAGCAATTATCCCAATACATATCCCAGAACCCGATGTCACAAGTGCATGAGCAATTTCTAAGAATTTATACAATCATTACAAAGCATGTCCGAAATACAACTGGACAAGGAAATTTAAAAATATGAATAAATACAGTCTGAAGGAGACGCTGTCAGCTGCGGATCGCCTCCGGATGATGCAGCTCGCCTAAGTCTCAGAATCCTCCACATTTCTATGAAAGTACCTGTGCAATAAAATGCACAACAAGTGTAGTATGAGTACAAAAACAACGTGTACTCAGTAAGTCGTCTGCCTAACCTCAGAGAGGTAGTGACGAGAGGTCAATTTAGACACTTACTAAAGGTCAATTCTGGAATATTTACGAGTGACACTAAGCATGGTTTTATCATAGGCAGTTTATAAAACAGGATTTAAACATCCTTCAATTTCGTTCACATTTAACACTTTATATCTTCGTCATATTAACAATTAATCAACATCGTGATTTAATCAAATAATAATAAATCAATGGAAGGAACAACTTCTTCCAAAAGTCTTTTTAATAACTTTAAGTCTTTGTTATTTCAATCGACAATTTAACATATCAGGCCAGTAATCAGGCAAATATCATAGCAACTACGCAGCAAATGTCATGCGCAGGCAATGTTGAGGGTCGAACAACGCGGACCAAAAATATTAAATTGTGCACTGNACACAAATACAGGGTCTTCCTGCTCGCGAATCACTCAAGCGACTCAGGCACCCAAAGTTACACATATCCACATAATAAATTCGTATTTTGTCAAAAAAACAATTTTTTTCTCAGAAAAGGGGAAAAATCTTTATTAAAAGAACCATGAAATATAGGTTTTGAAATCTTTGTTTTTGAAACTCATTTGTCAAGTTTATTGATACTCCATGATAAAACCTAGTCCAGGTACACATATATTCACAGTGGAAACAATTCTCTTTTTATAAGGTTAACAATATGAACTCTAGTTTCCTTTTTAAACATTCAATTACGTTTTCGGTCACATAGCAGTTTAATGTTACATGCAGGGTTACAGGTACACACATAAAGCATGCTAGTGGGTCCTGGGCTACCCGGACATGGCATAATAGTAGCTACGCACGGACTTCCGTCACCTCGTGCGTACGTAGCCCCCGAAGATAATAGCATATACTGAATTAATTCACCTAGGGGGACTATTCCCCCTCACAAAGTTAGAAAGGAGACTTACCTTGCTCCGAAGTTCCAACACCGACTCCCAAGCCCTTCCGATGACTCCAACGGATGCACAATGCTCCGAAACTACCACATAATGACAAAATAATGAAAATTCATCCTAATACTCACAACCAATTCAGATTATATACTTTCCCGACCCCGCTCGGAGAAATGACCAAAATGCTCTCGGGCCCACGTGCCCAGAATCCGAAATTTCTCGAAGATACATTCTACCCATAGCCTTACTAAATCAAATATATAATTTACTCAAATATTCATGCTCAATTCGTGGCTAAAAATCTAAATTTTCACTTTCTAGGTTTTTCTTCAAAATCCCCAATTTTCCCACAATTTCCCATATCAAACTCATGTAATGATCTTGTATTCAACTTGGAAATGAGAAGGAATCACTTACCTCTTGATGCTTGGTGAAATTTCTCTTGAAAATCTCTCCAAAATTTCCTAAACCATGAAGAATGAAAGACAATGAACCCCAAATTCTCGTTTTAAAACTCTGCCCAGGTCGATTTCCGCCCCTACGGTCCTTCCTCCGCACCTGGGATCCCGCAGGTGCGATCAAATCTCCCGCACCTGGGGTTTTCCTCAACTTCAGCCCAAATCACACCTGCGCCCCACTGTCCGCACCTGCGGCTTCGCAGGTGCGGAATATCCATCGCACCTGCGGTCCCCAGCATAGCCAAGCCCATACTCGCACCTGCGGCTCCGCACCTGCTGTGCCCAAGCCGAACCTACGGTCAAGGCCTCGCAGGTGCAGTTACACCAGATGACAGCAGCTTCATCCCTTTTCCAACTTCAACTTTGATCCGTTAACCACCCGGAATCCACTAGAGGCCCCCGGGACCCCATCAAATTATACCAACCTGTCCCAAAACATGACACGGACTTGCTCGAGCCCTCAAATCACATCAAACAATGCCGAAATCACGAATCACACTCAAATCCAATTTAGAATTTCAAACTTCTACATCCGATGCCGAATGTCCGAGTGACCTCAAATTTTGCGCATAAGTCATATTCAACATTACGGACTTGCTCCAACTTCCGAAATTGCATTCCTACCTTGATATCAAAACTTCCACTTCCGGCCGGATTTCCCAAAAACTTTCAAATTCTATCTTTAGCCAAATAACTCCAAAATGACCTACGGTCATCCAAATTCACTTCCGATCGCGCTCCCAATTCCAGAATCACCATACGGAGATATTCCCAGACTCGGAATCCCAAACGGACATCAAGCTCACTGATATGCACTTCAAGCCCTAATTCATAAAATCCTTCTAAAATTCTAACTTCCACAATATACGCTAAAACGCTCCCAGGTTATCCCAAACCCGATCCGGACATAGACCCAAGCCCGAAATCATCATATGAACCTGCTGGAACCTTCAAATCCCGATTCGGAGATCGTTTACTCAAATCTCCAATCTTAGTTGATTTCTCCAACTTAAGGCTTCCGAAATGAGAATTTTCTTTCCAAATCAATTCTAAACTTCTTGGATTCAATTCCGACCACGCCCACAGGTCATAATACCTGAAACGAAGCTGCTCACAACTTCAAACTGCTGAACGGCATGCTAGAGCACAAAATGACATGTCGAGTCATTACAATAACCTACAAACCAGTTAATTTCAACCGGATCTTCTGGAGTTCCTTGGCCTTTCACTTTCACTTTGAAGACAACATACAATTCTTAAATTTCAACCAACTCAAATTTAATAAAACAACCCCGCCTTATATCATTAATCATCACAAAATTTTTCCAGCCGTCTTTCAGCCATCGTCGTTTACCAATGTTAATTCTCATAAAGAACTCTCTGCCACCATATTGAAGAACAGCGTCGCCCATTGATTCAGGAATGTAATTGTATATTCGTTTTGGAATATGCTGTAAACAAAAAGAAAAAAAATAGTTTGAGATTTTAATACAACCAAATCTGTTTCTGCTTCTTGTCCAAAGCTACTTTTGAAAAACAAAAGCAACGTTTGTATTTTTGGATCGAAAAGCAGATTGTATTTGAAACCAAAATTTTATTAAAAAATCTCACTTACCATATAATCTTTATTGATGTATGAATTTTTCATATGCACTTCAAATGTTGGATTTGTCTCTTCGTCGTTATCACTAGAAGAGTAGTCGGATGGGGATCGTTTGGCAGCGCTGGGAGAGGGGTCCATGGTTTGTTTCTAGGGTTTGTGTAAGAGTGAGGGTATTAAAATGTTGTGTGTGTGTGTGTGTGTGTGTGAATATGTATATAAACTTATATATACACAAACACGACCAATCTGTGGAATTTAGTGTGTGTGTGAGGGTATTAAAAGTTTTTTGTATGTGTGAATGTGACTATAAAGTTTAATAAAATGAAATTTTGGAACCTAATTAATATCTATATTTTGCATATGTAGTCCACATTTGACCATATATATAATATTGATTGATGACAAAAAAATTATGATTTTAATTTTAAAACCAATAGTTATATTTGGGATATAATTAGCAATTTAGTTATGAAATATCGTTGCGCTTTATATATATTTACATTGAACGTCTCTCTCTCTCTCTCTCTCTCTCTCTCTCTCTCTCTCTCTCTCTCTCTCTCTCTCTCTATA